>QRFJ01005029.1:0-59683 GCA_006176705.1 Cocos nucifera | reverse complement strand
TTTTAGATGTCACATGAGATGTGATCAGATCTAAAATTAGAAAAATAAAAAATTAAATGAATCTAAATTAGATACATAACTAGACTAGGTATAGAATTATTCTATGTGTAGTCTGATTATAATCATATTTTTTATTTAATTAAATATAATTTTTAGATCTATTTATTTTTTATTTTTTGATATTATAAATATTATAATCAGATCTAAAAAATAGAAAATAAAATTAATTTAATTTTAAACATTCATATGAGATATGATTAGATGCATGTCTAGACTAGTTGTAGAATAGTTCTGCAAATAGGTCTAGATTAGAATTTTATTTGATAAGATCAAATTTAAATTTAATTTTTTAGATTATTATGAGATAATTTAGATCTAAAAATATGCATGCATTCGATATATGAGATGTATGCAAAATATGTTTTAATTAGATCTAATTTGTATATGAGATATATGATATAGATCTAATTAGTTTTTGTAGTATTAGTTGTTTTCTGATTAAGGCGTTCCTCTTGGCCGTCCGGTCATAAGAACAAAGTAGGGCTTAAAGACCCTCTCCTCCCATTCGATGGGGTGTTCTTATGATGTGTAGGGGTGCTGCGCATGTTCGTCCTTAATCAAGAAATTGAAAACTTACTTTCTGCAAAACCCTAGATCCTAAAATCCTAGGATCTTATTTACATGTTTTGTTTATGAACCCTAAACTTAATTAAGAATTAAGATTATGAAATATCAATTAGGTCTAAAATTGAGAATTTTTAGATCTAAGACATATTCATAATACTGGGTTCGGGCTTGGGTAGCTCAATTAGGTCTAAGCGGTTGATCAAACCGAATCAAGAGTTGGTTAGATGGGATCAACAATGCTTAAATTGACCAGCCTAATAGGATTAAGTCTGGGTCAAGATCGAGTCACGTGAGTGATCGATCAAGCTAAGACCTAATTAGGCTCAGTGGTTAGAGTCTGGATTATAGGCTAACCCGATTGGTTCTGGCTCAATAATTTGGTGTCTAAGATAAGTTTGGCAGATACGACCGACTGATTTTTAATTGGAGCTACTCGACTCGAATGCATTCTTGTCGAGTTAATGGCATATCCCTTCCACCGATCTCACTTACCTGGCCATGTTTGTTGACTCAGTTCTGATCTGAGGTGGTCAATAATCCGAGCTAACCCATGCCACTAGGTTAGTCATAATAGTTATGACTATGTCAAGTCTAGTTTAATGAGACCTAAATCAAATCTTCCCTAAGAAAAGATTAAGTCTAAGGTCTTCCACCATTGTAGATGTGCGGGCCCTTCTCGGGATTGATTGTTCTCGGCTAATTACAGTGGTTCAGTTGCATCAAAAAGATGCAACCATGTCTATTAGGCATTGGATGCTATGGGCTGGAGGATGAATTGGGCTCAATATTTTGGATATGGTGAGAGACTCAATTAGGAATCCAATCTGTGCAAATGGTGGGTCTGACTTAACTAAGGAGTGGATCAATATTCCAGACACGGTGAGATTCATGAATTAGAGACCAAGTTTGGGTGCACCATGATTAGAGAATCATTGAACAAGAGTTGTTCACCCATTGGCTAACCCATCACCAATAACTATTAGGTGAGGTGATGAGTAAGTCGGTGGGACCGCACCACCCACTAGAAATCAGTAATCATGGAGATTTTTGCATCTCTATAGAGGGAGTGTAGGGATCTGAGAAAATAGTGGGAGCTAATTTATTTAAAAATAAAATTCCTAAACAAATTGGTTAAGTCTTAATTACAATATCTAACTAGAAACTTTGACTCTCTACAGAAAAATGTCTACATCCAATCCACTAGCATGAATCCTGGACACCCATAGACTAACCGAACCAAATTACAAGGATTGGCTCCAAAACTTTAAAATCATTTTGGATTCTAAGAAGTTAACTCATGTATTGGATCAGGACCCTCCCACCTTACCAGCTCGTCCATCCGCTGAATAGAGAGAATCTCTGGATAAGTGGACTGACGAAGATAATAAGGCCAGATACTACATGTTGAGCTCGATGTCTGATGAGCTTCAGCGCCAACATGAAGATATCAGAACTGCTCGCTAAATGCTGGCTCACCTATAAGAGATGTTTGGTGAACACAGTCACGTAGCCAAGTATCAAATCACTAAATGATTGTTTAAGGCTAAGATGTGCGATGGACAGTCAGTCCAAGATCATTGTCTGATGATGATCAAGAACTTGGAAGATCTTGAGAAGCTCGGAGTGAAGGTTGGACTTGGATCTACAAAATGACATTAATTCTGCAATCCTTTGACTGATGCATATGGGCAAGTTCATCATGAATTACCACATGCATAAACTTCAAGAATTCCTTGGCCGAACTTAATGAATATGCTGGTTACCGCTGAGCTTTCTATGAAAGGTTCTAAAGGCTCAGTTCTTGCTATGGAATGGACTTCTTCCAAAGAGAAAGTCTTATTGAGAAGAAAAAGAAGTCTGTGAAAAAGCAGAAGGTGGAAGGAGGAAAGAAGAAGAAGGCAGAGCCGAAGATGAAAGGCCGCTGGACAAAGGAAAAGTATTTTTCCATTGCAACAATGACGGCCACTGGAAGCGGAAACTGCCCTACTTACCTAGCCACCCTGAAGAACAAGAAGGAGGCAGGTCCTTCTGGAGGTATGCTCGTTATTGAGTCTAACCTTATGGATTTTCTTCTGCATCCAGTTGGGTGCTTGACTCTGGTTCTAGTGCTCATCTTGTGCACTTCCTATGCAGGGTCTTGAGGATAGCAGGAGGCTGAGGGATGGAGACATGATCCTACGCATCGGTAATGGAGCAAGAGTTGCTACCAGTGGCTGTGGAAAATATATCCTCTTCGATTACCATCTGGTTTAGACTTAGTTATTGAAAGACTATTATTATGTGCCTGCAGCTAAGCAGGAATTTGATTTCTATTTCATGCCTTAGCATTAGAAGGCTATGTGATTACCTTCTCTTAAGGACCATTGTAACATTCTTTATGAAAGAAATAAAATTGCAAATGGTTTTCTTATTAATGGATCTTTATCAGCTACATATTGATGTATCTATTTTTAACTATCGAGCAAAATGTGAATGCCATAAAATCAAAACATCCTAGGGATAGTCCAAATGATAGGTTATCTATGGCACCTAAGATTAGGTTCATATAGCAGAAGATAAGGATCAACAAATTAAAGAAAAATTGGGCTATTGAGTCCATTGACTTCCGAGTTCATATCCAACTTGTAAATCTTGTCTTCAATGGCAAAATGACTAAAGCATCCCTTTTGTTGGACATGGGGAGATGGGCCACAGATCTTCCTTGCCCTAGTACATACAGATGTGTGCGGCCCATTTGATGTGCCAGCTAGAGGCAATTTTGTTCTACTTCATTAATCTTTATTGATGATCTATCTAGGTATGGGTATGTGTATCTTATGAGACACAAGTCTGAAGCTTTTGAAAAGTTCAAAGAATTCAGACATGAAGTAGAAAAATAAATTCTGAAAAATCCATTAAGGTTCTTCGATCAGATCGAGGAGATGGATACCTTAGTCGGGAATTCCTGGACTATCTCAAAGAAAATAGCATAGTCTCTCAATCGACTCGACAAGGAGCACCTCAGCTCAATGGAGTTTCAGAATGGAGGAACAGGACCCTATTAGATATGGTCCGATCTATGATGAGCTTCACAGACCTTCCTAATTTTCTTTGGGGATACTGTTTGTTAACTGCAATATACTTACTGAATATGATTTCTTCTAAAACTATTCCTACCACACCGTATGAAATAAGTCATGGTAAGAAACCAAGTTTGAGTTATCTCAGAATTTGGGGTTGTTCGGCTCATGTCAAAAGACAACAAGCGGACATGTTAGACTTTAGGTCCTTTAGAGCTCGATTCATAGGATATCCTAAAGAGTCATTAGGATATTATTTCTATATTATAGAAGATCACAATGTGATTATGAGTCGACATGCCATCTTTCTTGAAAAATAGTTTATTCAAGATAGCGGCATTGAAAAGCAGGTCAAGCTCGATGAGAAAGTCTCACAAGAGCAACGAGCTAAGGATCAAATGGAACCAAATCAGGTTATGCCAATCCATACACTACCTCCTCCACCTCATAGATCAGAAAGGATTTTTTATACCCCGAAAGGTACTTAGGTACTATTTCAGAGGATGTAGAGAAAATATTCCTCATAAGTAATGGGGTTCATGGTGATGATCTAAAAATCTATAATGAGGCAATATCAAATATCGACTCCGAGAAATGGTTAGAGGCAATGAGGTCAGAAATTGACTCGATGCACTTAAACCAAGTCTGGACCTTGGTAGATCCACCAGAAGGTATAGTACCTATTCGGTGTAAATGGATCTACAAGAGAAAGATTGGTGCAGATATAAATATGGAGATATTTAACGCTAGATTAGTGGCAAAAGGTTATAGTCAACGTGAAGGCATTGACTATCAGGATACCTTTTCATCAGTAGCTATGCTAAAATCTATTCGCACATTACTTGCTGTTGTAGCCTATTTCAATTATGAAATATGGCAAATGAACGTGAAAATGGCATTCTTAAATGGATATATTGAGGAAGATATCTATATGGAACAGCCCTTAGGTTTCACATCTAGCGATGATGATCACAAGGTATGCAAGCTGCAAAGGTCCATATATGGACTTAAGCAAGCATCTCGGAGCTGGAACACTCGTTTTCAATGATGTGATCAAAATGTTTGGTTTCATCAAAAATGAAGAGGAACCATGTGTTTTCAAAAAGGTCAGTGGGAGCGCTGTTGTCTTCCTCGTATTATACGTGGATGACATCCTCCTTATCGGGAATGATATTCCCATGATGACCACAGTTAAAATTATGGTTATCCTAAAGAATTCTCCATGAAAGACCTAGGAAGAAGCATCCTTTATTCTAGGAATTAAGGTCTATAGGAGATAGACCTGAATAGGATGCTAGGACTTTCATAGAAAATATATATAGAGAAAGTACTAAAGAGGTTTAGTATGAAAAACTCTAAGAGGGGTTTAGTACCCTTCAGGCATGGCATTCATCTTTCCAAGAAGATGTGCTCTAGCACACCTAAGAAAATAGAACGCATGAGTAAGATCTCTTATGCTTCAGCAATAGGGAGCCTCATGTATGCCATGTTATGTACATGACCTGATATAGCCCATGCCGTGAGTGTCACGAGCAGATACCAGTCAAATCCAGGTGAAGAACACTGGACTTCTATGAAATGTATCCTTAAGTACTTGAGAAGAACTAAGGATATGTTGTTGGTCTTTGGTAATGGAGAACTCCAAGTCTAGGGGTATACAAACTCGGACTTTATGTCCGATGTAGATGATCGAAAGTTGACATCTGGGAGTCTGTTTGTGTGCAATGGTGGAACTGTCAGTTGGAAAAGTTTCAAATAGACAGTGATAGCAGATTCCACCATGGAAGCAGAATATATCGCTGCATCAGAAGCTGCAAAGGAGTTATTCTAGTACAAGAAGTTTGCCGCAAAAATTAGAGTGATGCCATTAGATGCCATTCCTCTGTACTATGATAATAATGATGCCATAGCCCTTGCTAAGGAGCCGAGGTCTCATCAAAAATCCAAGCACATCGAGCGGTGATACCACCTCATCCGTGATTACCTCGAGAAGGGTTACGTTGAGGTCAAGAGAGTCGACTCCATAGATAATGTGGCAGACCTGCTTATAAAGCCGTTGGGCCAGCAGAAAATCGAAGCCCACCTTAAGAAGATGAGACTTAGATTTGTAGCCAATTGACTTTAGGTCAAGTGAGAGTTTGTTAAATATATGTGCCCTAGAAGCCAGAATTGGCTGACACTTCTAAGGATAAAATTATAATTTTGACTATAAATAATAAAATGGGTTATTTTCTATTACATAAGTGTATTTAGTATCTGTGATACAACCCTTGAGTTAATGACAATGATAATTCATATTTTCAAGAGTTAAAAATTTAAGACATGAATTTTTATTTGTTAAACTTATAAAATGCTCCTGACAGTAGGATCATCATGAGGATGGTGATTGATCCGGAAGGTTAGTGTACAATCACTTTTTTGTAGTAGATAAGTCTTAATTCTATGGTGTAGAGACACCGGAGCGAAAGTACAAGTACTCATTAGAGAACGAACGTACTGAGGTGACCACCTTGAGTAGTCATAAGAAAGTTTACCTTCTCGTCGATGACTGACTCGATGCTACAGTGGTGTGTCTGATTCTTTGACCTAAGGTGCATTGGTAGTTCACCTTGAGGGTGTTATAGTTTGACTACACCATGACTCGGTCTCCTAGCCATTCGAAATTCTAAGGTGTATGTTGGCTATAGCATGTTCATTGTAGGAATTGGATTGCACCAAGATAAAATCTATCTACCTCGGTGGATGAGGAGCAGCCCTATGATGATCATGAGAATCAAGTCCATAAGCCCATGGCAATGGCAGAAAGTGAAATAATAGAAAGAGTTTCTATTAAGGTTTTCACATCGGACTTGAATCAAATGATTAAATCATATGATAGAAATTAGGGTTTGACGAGTTCACCTTAACCCTAATCTGATCGGAGCACAAGATAGAAGAACTTAATCACACAAGTAGCTGCACCAAGAGGTTTGTTTTCAGTTTTGATGAATTGCCACCATATGCCACAAGGTGTCACTGGTGGATTTTGGGAGCAATTAGAATGATTTAGATGATCGATCATTCTAAGTTGTCTGAATTAGAAGAGTTCTAATCCTTCGAAAAGAGTTTTGATGATGTTGATGATGGAGATCACTACATATCCCATTACCATACAAAACTGAACCTAACTAGATCACACAAATAAGGGTTTGGATCTGGATATCATCAATTGGACTAACCCAGTTTAATTGATTTGAATAAGATTCAATTAGGTTCAAGGAAATCATGCTAGCACACGATTGAGCCTAACATTCTCTTTTTTCTATCATAAAAGTTGTCTCGACTGAGCTAAATGAGTTTGTGCTCACTCAGGTACCTTTACCTGATCTAATTGGAGCTTGTCCAAGTCAGAAAAGGGTTGTCTTAATTTATGAGATAAATTTGAGATAACACCTGCTATTTTTCATCACCTGCTAATTCTTGTACTTTGATTTGGTCAAACATTGACCTTTGACCCTTGGACATCTGCCCATGTGTCATGCACTTATTGGAGAGCAGATAGGGGCTTGTCCCCTCTCTAAAAATTGAAAAAAAGGGGTGCACTCCTAGGATGGCGTGCGCCCATGGATAGGAACGCTGGAGTCCCATACGGATGGCACTCCAGGTTGCTTCTTGGATTCAAACTAGGTGACCCTCACCTATAGACTTTGACCAGTCTTAGGCACCACCTTAGGATGAATCTATGGGTCTCTCATCTGATTGGATCAGGTGATGTCATCCCACCAATTAGATTTAGGTCTGATTGCACGAAGCAACGTAATTGGCCGGGGTGATGCAGCACTGCATGGCACAGCAGAGTCTATAAAAAGACCCTTTATGCGCCCAGTTTTAAGCTCTCCTCCTCCAAGCCATGCCCCAAGACTACTCTTCTCCCTTCTCCATGCCACCATCTGGCCCTCTCCCTCCTCTCCATGCCCAAGGAAGTTGGACCTTCAGATTAGTGCGAGTCAGGCAAGGAAAGGCTGACGAAAAAGGAATGAGGTTGCACTACTGCAGAGACGATGAGTGATCTTCAGAAGAAGTTTTGATGATTCTTCAAATCGGATCCAAATCTAATTTTTGGAGAAAAGAAAGAGAAGGAAAAGATCTTCAGATCTAGCCTGAGTGGATATTGGTAGAGGCTAGGCGCTTGCGTGGCTAGATCCAAAATCTCAGGGCTTCGGTAGGATCATCAACGGATAATCAGATTACCTAGAATCAAGATAAAATTAATTTAAAATTAATTTAATTATTAGATCACAAAATTAGATCTGAAAAGTGTCAGATCTGATTAGGACCTAAGAGGTGATTTTTGAAATATGCCTCTCGATCCAATTAGATCTGAACGAACCTAACCCGGGAAATCAAGATTTTCCTTCAGTATGTACTAGGGCAAGCAAGTCTGTGGCCCTTTCCCCATGTCCCATAAAAGGGAGCTTGGTCATTTTGCCATGAAGGCATAATTCACAAATCAGATATGACTCAAAAGCCAATGGACTCAATAGCCTGGATTTCTCTAATTTGTTAATCTTGTCTTCAACTATATCACCTAGCCTAAGGTGCCAAAGATATCTATCATTTAGACTATCCCTAGGTCACTTTGATTCTATGGCATTCACGTTTTGCTCGATATTAAAAATAGAAACATCAATATGTAACTGATAGAAATCATTTATAGGAAAATCACTTATAATTTTATTTCTTTCATAAAAAATATTACAATGGTCCTTAAAAAAACTAATTACATAGCCTTCCCATACTAAACATGAAACAGAAATTAAATTTCTGCTTACTGCAAGCACATAAAAATAGTTCCTAAGTACTAAGTCTAATCCTAATGGTAATTACAGAGGATAGGATCCTATGGCCACAGTAGAAACTCTTGCTCCATTCTCGATACGTAGGATCATCTCACCATCCCTCAACCTCCTGCTATCCTCAAGACCATACATAGAAGTGCACAAGTGAGCACTAGAACCAAAGTTAAGCATCCAACTGGATGCAGAAGAAACTATAAGATTAGATTCTATAACGAGCATACTTTCGAAGGACCTGCCTCCTTGTTCCTTAGGCTGGCCAGGTAAAGAGGGTAGTTCTACTTCCAATGGCCATCAGTGTTGCAATGAAAATATTTTCCTTTGCCAGCGGTCTTCTTCTTTGGCTTTGCCTTCTTCTTCTTCCCACCATCCATCTTCCGCTTCTTCATGGACTTCTTCTTCTTTCCAAAAGACTTTCTCTTGGAAGAAGTCCGCTCCACAGCAAGTACTAAGCCTTTAGAATCATTCATAGAAAGCTCAACAGTAACCAGCATATTCATGAGCTCAGCCAAGGTATTCTGAAGTTTATGCATATGGTAGTTCATGATGAACTGTCCATATGCATCAATCAAGGACTGCAGAATTATGTTAGTCTGTAGATCCTAATCTAACTTAACATTGAGTTTCTTAAGCTCTTCTAAGTCCTTGATCATCATCAGATAATGATCTTGGATCGACTACTCATCATGCATTTGAGCCTTAAACAGTTTTTTAGTGACTTGATATTTGGTTGCATGACTCTGTTCACCAAACAACTCTTACAGGTGAGCCAATATTTGGCAGCTAGTCTTAATGTCTCCATATTGGTGCTGAAGCTCATCAGACATTGAGCCCAACATGTAATACCTAGCTTTGTTATCTTCATGCATTCACTTCTCAAGAGACACTCTCTAATCAGCAGATGGATGGGCTGGTAAGGTGGGAGGATCCTATTCCAACACATAAGTCAACTTCTCAAAATCCAAAATAATTTTAAAGTTTTGGAGCCAATCCTTGTAGTTGGGTCCAGTTAGTCTATGGGTGTCCAGGATACGAGTTAGTAGGTTGGACGCAGACATTTTTCTATAGAGAGTCAAAATTTTTAGTTAGATTTTATAATTAGACTTAACCAATTTATTTAGAAATTTTATTTTTAAATAAATTAGGCTTTTATTATTTACTCGGATCCCTACACTCTCTTGGCAGAGATGCGAAAATCTCTATGATTATTGATTTTTAGTGGATGGTGCAGTCCCACCAACTAACCACCACCTCACCTAATAGTTATTGGTGATGGGTCAACCGATGAGTGAACAACTATTGTCTAATGATTCTCTAATCATGGTGCATCCTAACCTGATCTCTAATTCATGAATGTCACCATATCCAAAATACTGATCCACTCCTTAGTTAAGTCAGACCCACCATTTGCATAGATTGAATTTCTGATTGGGTCCCTCACCATATCCAAAATATTAAGCCCAATCTATCCTCCAACCGTAGCATCCAATGCCTAATAGACATGGTTGTGTCTTTTCGGTGTAACTGAACTACTGTATCCAGCCGAAAATAATCAACCTCGAAAAGGGCCTGCACATCTACAATGATGGAAGATCTTAGACTTAATATTTTCTTAGTAGCATGGGTTGGCTCGAATTGTTAGCCACCTCAAATCAGAACTGGGTCGACACAAATGGCCAGATAAGTGAGATCGGTGGAAGAGATATACCATTAACTCGATAAGAATGTATTCAGGTCGAGTAGCTTCCAATTAAAAATTAGTCGATCGTATATGCCAAACTTAACTTAGACATCAAATTATCGAATCAGAATCAATTGGATTAGCCTGCAATCTAGGCTCGAACTGCGGAGCTAAATTAGGTCTTGACTTGATTGAGTCACATCTCAATGTAATTTGATCTTGATCCAGACTTAATCCTATTAGGATGGTCAAATCTAAGCTTTCTTTGATCCCACCAACCAACTCTTGATTTGGTTTGATCAACCACTAGACCTAATTGAGCTACCCAAGTCCGAATCCAATTTTATGAATATGTCTTAGATCTAAAAATTTATAATTTTTAGATCTAATTAATTTTATAATCTTAATTCTTAATTAAGTTTTGAGCTCATGAATAAAACATATAATAAAAATCCTAGAATTTCAAGATTTAGAGTTTTGCAGAAAATAAGTTATGATTTCTGATTTAGGATGAATGCGCAGCATCCCTACATGCAATAAGAACATTCCATCGAATAGGAGGAGAGGGCCTTTAAATCCTATTTTGTTCTTATGATCGGACAGCCATGGAAAACTCATTAATCAAAAATATAATTTTTTACTATAAAACTAGTTAGATCATATATCACATATAAAAAGATCTAACTAATACATGTCTTGTATACATCTCATGTATCATCAATATGCATACTTTCAAATCTAAAATATCATATATTAAATCTAAAAAATAAAATTTTAAATTTGATCATATCAAAAATAAAACTATTCTAGACATCTTATAGAACTATTCTATGACTAGTCTAAGCATGCATCTTTCATATCTCATATGAATAAATCAAAAATTAAAAATTTTATTTTTTATTTTTAAATTTAATTATAATAATTATAATATTAAAAAAATAAAAATTAAATAGATTTAAAATTATATTTAATCAAAATAAATACATGATCATACTAGACTACACATAGAACTATTCTATACCTAGTCTAGTCATGCATCTCATACATATTAGATCTAAATTATTTAATTTTTAATTTTTCTAATTTTAGATCTAATCACATCTGATGTGATATGTAAAATCTTTTAATATTATATCACAAATAAAAATAAAATAAAATCTAAGGTAGATCTGAAGAACTGCTAACCTGGCTCTGATACCAGTTGAAGGAAAAATCCTATTTTCTATCGTAGGATCATGCAGATCTGATCAAATCTGACATGAATTTTTTTAAAAAAAATTTAAATGATCTAACTAAATCTAAGAGTTCTAAAATTAGATCATAGTGATCTGACATTAAAAATTAAAATAAAAGTTAAATCAGATTTAATTTCATACCTTATTTGGGTAATCTGATTATCCTACGATGATCCTGATGTTTCTTGAGGTTCTGGAAGGAGCCATGTATGTACCTGGCCTCTATTAGTATCTACTTGAGAAGGATCTAGACATCCTCTCCTCATAAATTTTTTCTACAAAGATTAAATCTAAATCTGATCTAAAAGTCCTTCAAAAAATTTCTGAATATAGCATGTCCGTCTCACGAACACCATCACGTAGATGCTAAACTCTTCACAAATTTGATTGGATCTTCTTCTCAGATTTGTGCTTAACATTTTAGACATATAGTAAAGAGGGAGAGAGAGGATAGAGAGGGTGTGGGATATCTGGAATGGCAGCCTTTGGGTATGAAAAATATTTCTACATGAAGAGCCTTGGTGCAAGGGTTCTTATACAAAAGCATAGTGCCAAGTTAGAGTCCCTCTTTGACCAAAATCCTCTTTTTTTTGACCATTGGGACCCCTAGACCTGATCTTCATGAAAATCTCTAGATCCCTTCTAATTTTGATGCTAAAAATTAATCTGAAAGGTGGCAGCATGAGTAGATAAGGAAGCATCCACTGCGCCTAGGACTCTTCTCTTAAGAGTTTGATTCGAATCAAACTCTATCATAACTCAGTCTAGACACCTCCAAAAATCATAAAATTTAGTACACCAAATCTATAGTTCATTCTCTATCACATATTCAAAATCAAATCAAAATAATTTCTAAAAAATTTTTTAAAAGCATCTGATCAGGTAACCCTCATTTCTCTTAAATAGGTCAACTTTTGACCCTAATCCAACTTGATTATGAATGGATTTAATTTCTATAATTAATTTGACCTAAACTTATTCCAGTCAGATGAAAATAAATCTATTCAAAATACAAGAATGACTCAAATCAAATTTGACCTGGTTGCGATGAATCAGAAAGATTTCAGAAGGAGAAAGTTAGGCTCAATCGGGTGCTAGCACGATTATCTTGAACCAGATTGGATCTAATCCAAATCAATCAAACTGGGTTAGCTCAATTGATGACATCCAGATCCAAACCATTATTTGTATGATCTAGTTAGATTCAATTTTGTATGTAATGAGATATATCATGATCTACATCATCGACATCATCGAAACACCTTTCGATGGACCAGAACTTTTCTGATTCATACAATTAGAATGATTGATCATCAAAATCATTCTAATTGCTCCCAAAATCCACTAGTGACATCTAGCAGTATATGGTGGCAATCCATCAGAATTGAAAATGAACCTCTCAGTGCAGTTACCTGTGTGATTGGGTTCTTCTATCTTGAGCCCCGACAAGATTAAGGTTAAGGTGAACTCATCAAACCCAATGTCCATCATATGAATTAATCATTTGATTCGAGTCCAATGTGAAACCCTAATAGAAACCCTTTCTATCATCTTCACTCTACCATGGCCATGGACTTAAGGACTCAATCTCATGATTATTATAGGGCTACTTCTCATCTATCAAGGTAGATAGATCTCCTTATTGGTGCAATTCAATTCCTACAATGAATATGCTATAGCCAACATACACCTCAGGATTCCGAATGAAGAGGAGATCGACTTATGGTGTAGTCAAACTATAACACGCTCAAGGTGAACTGCCAATGCACCTTAAGTCAAAGAACTATACACACCACTGCAGCATCGAGTCAGTCATCGACGAGAAGGTAGACTTCCTTATGACTACTCGAGGTGGAAATCACCAATGAATGGTATCGATAGGAAATTGGCTTCCAGGTGATCGATAACGCAAAAAGATAAGTTCCCAAAGGTATTTATCTCTACATAAAGTAGGAAACAAAAATCATGTATTCCTTGACCCCGGTAATTTCCATTGTACAGTCGGTTAAGCATGTACTTAGAAAAAAATAAAACACAATAGCTGGAGGAAGGTGCCCTCCTGAATTCTTTATGAAGACAAATGGGATCCAAACACTGGTTGGCGTCCCAGTCGATGCGATAAACTATTCATGGATTAGAGTTCCAGAGCTAAAGAACACCGTGATAGAACAAACGTTGCAAGAAGGTTCCACTATGGTTACAAGTAGATATTCGAGATATGTGGCCTAATGCAGTAGATTATTATGAACTCGTGAATGTAGAAAGTCCATCCTATTTCTCGAGTATAACAAAAAGTGAACTGGCCCTACGATTCAATTGATGATCACCGAAATCAGAGTAAAATGGGATCATTCTAAAATCGCCCCATCTTTGTTTGTTGTGCACCTCCAGTTACGGTGTACTATTATCAGTTTTAATTGTATGGTAAATGAGATATGTCATGATCTCTATCATCGACTCATCGAAACATCGACATATAATCGTTGGCACCCGACCTTTCGATGGATCAAGAACTCTTCTTGATTCGATCAATGCTAGAATGATCGAGCTCATACTTAGTTAAGGAGTTCCGAGGTCTCTAAATCATTCTAATTCTGCTTACCCCTAGAATAATAACCAGTTGAGATACATAGTAGTAATATCACAGCACATTAAAGCGGTTGGTGAACCAGAAACCCTCATACAATCGAGCTGAATGCAAACCTCTTATCGACTGTAGCACCTGTGGTGATTAAGTTCTTCTAAATCTTGAGCTCCGATTAGATTGGGGTTAAGGTGAACATCCGTCAAACCTAGTTTCTAATCATTTGATCGTAACATTTGATTCAAGTCCGATGTGGAAAATCTAAATAGAAACTCTTTCTATATTATTTTCCTTAGCACCATGGGACATAATGGCCTCTGGACTTTTTTCTATGAAATTTCTCATGATCATCATCGGGCCTGCTCCTCTAACTCAACTACCGCGGTAGACTAGTGAAAATTTTCTCAATACTTTGACATTTCGAGAAGGGGAATATCGTTCGAGCGGAGTTCAAACGTAGCAGTTAAATATTGACAGCCGTGACTTAATTAGAAGCAGGACATAACACCCTCCAAGCTTATTCAGAATGGAAGGAGATCCAATGTGGGTAATCATGGAGTATAAAGAATCATAAAAACTAGCACCACCAACCTGCCTTAATGAGTGGAACAAGTCATGGAGGGTAGCATACTTAGACTTGTAGCCAATTCGTTTATAGGACAAGTTGAAGATTGTTAGATCAGACACATATGTGCCCTAGAAGCTAGAATTGGCTGACACTTGTAATATACTTCTAGGGGTAAAATTATAATTTTGACTATAATCAATAAAATGGATTATTTTTTATCACATATGTGTATTTAGTGTCTGTGATACATCCATTGAGTTAATGAAAATGATAATTCATATTTTCAAGAGTTGAAAATTTAAGACATGAATAATCATTATTAACTCATAAAATGCTCCCAACCATAGGATCATCACGAGGATGGTGATTGATCCGAAAGGTTGGTATGCAATCGCTTCTCTTTAGTACACAAGTCTTGAGTCTATGGTGTGGAGACACCAGACCGAGAGTATAGGTACTCATTAAAGAATGAGGGCACTGAGCGTGACCACCTCGAGTAGTCATTAGGAAGTCTATCTTCTCATTAATGACTGACTCGATGCTGCAGTGGTGTGTCTGATTCTTTCACCTAAGGTGCATCGATAGTTCACCTTAAGGATGTTATAGTTTGACTATACCATAACTTGATCTCCTAGCCATTCGGAATCCTGAGGTGTATGTTGGCTATAGCATGTTCATTGTAGGAACTGGATTGCATCAAGATGGAATCTATCTACCTCGGTGGTAGAGGAGCAGCCCTATGATGATCATGAGAATCAAGTCCAGAGGCCTATGTCCATGGTAGAGGAAAATAATAGAAAGAGTTTCTATTTAGATTTTCACATCGGACTTGAATCAAATGATTACATCAAATGATAGAAACTAGGGTTTGACGAGTTCACCTTAACCCCAATCTAATCGGAGCTCAAGATAGAAGAACTTAATCACACAGGTAGCTACATCAAGAGGTTTGCATTCAGCTCTGATGGGTTGTCACCATATACTACTAGGTATCACTGGTAGATTCTAGGAGCAATTAGAATGATTTAGATGATCGATCATTCTAGTTGATCGAATCAGAAGAGTTCTGATCCATCGAAAGGAGTTTCGATGATGTCGATGATAGAGATCATGACATATCTCATTACCATACAAAACTGAACCTAACTGGATCACACAAACAAGGGTTTGAATCTGGTGATCATCAATTGAACTGATCCAGTTCAATTGATCTGAATGAGATTCAATTAGGTTCAAAAAAATCATGCTAGCACTCGATTGAACCTAACGTTGTTCTTTTACTATCATAAATAGTTATCCTGACTGAGCCAAAGGAGTTTGTGCTTGATCAGAGGCCTTCACTTGGTTTGACTAGAGCCTGTCTAGGTCAGAAAAGGATTGTCTTATTTTGTAAGATAATACCTACCATTTTTGGTCACCTGCCATTTTTCGTCCTTTGACTTTGGTCAAAAGTTGACCTTTGACTGGTCAAATATTGACCATTGATACTTTGACTTCTATCCATGTGTCACGCACCTATTGAAGAGCTAGTGGGACTTGTCCTCCTACTAAAAATTGGCAAGAAGGAGGGCGCACGCCATCCTTGGCGATGGCGCGTGCCCAAGCTTGAGGCGCCCGTCCAAGCTTGAGGCGCCCAGGAGTCCCTATTAGATAGGGACTCCACCTCCTTATTGGATTCTGATTAGACTCCTCCTAAGAACCAACTTTGACTGGTCTTAGGTGCCATCTAAGGATGAATCCAAGAGACTCTATTCCTACCAATCAAATTTAGATCTGATTTCATAAAGGATTGTGATTGGTTGGGATGAAGAGGAGTTGGATCACGCATAGTCTATAAATAAGACCCTGCGCCCAACTCAAAGAGAAGAACAATTCTCTATGCCCCAAGGTTACCTCTCTCTTCCTCCTCTATGCCAAGTTCATCTTCTCTTTCTCCTCTCCACACCCAAAGAAGTTTGGGATCTCAGTTGATGCAATCTAAGGTGGAGAAAGGCGATACAATGCTAGAAGGCTGCGCTGCTGCAAAGGACAACTACTGATCTTCGAAAGCTGTTTTGAAGATCCTCCAAATTAGATTTAGATCTAATTTTTGGAGACATGATAGAGAAGAAGAGGATCTCTAGATCTAGTTTGAGTGGATACCGATAGAGGTCAGGCACTTGCATGGCTAGATTCAAAACCTTCCGCTGCTTACCGGATCATCAATGGGTAATAGGATTACCCTACATCAAGGTAAATTAAATCTGATTTAATTTATCTATATTTTATTTTAATTATTAGAATAATAAAAATCAGATCTAAAATATCCTAGATCTGATTTGGATCAAAAAAAAAAATTTTGAAATATATCTCTTAATCCGATCAGATCTGAACAAACTTGGTCTGACAAATCAGGATTTCCCTTCATGAGTTGCTTGCAAGTCACCATGGTGATCTCAGGTCTAAGGGATACATATATCCATATCCTTTACGAGCAATCTTGGTAGAAGAGAGCTTCGCAGTTGGGTCACGATCAGTGAAATGTATCCCTACATTTCACCTGCATGCCATAAAAGCATCACCATGCTTCTTGGTTAAGAGGACAGCCAATACTTATGGCATATAACAACCTTCTCTTGATTAATGTTGTTATCCTAAGTAACAACGAATCATTTGGTTATGATCAGTTTAAGGACTAAATGATAAATCCTTCTTTGTCGAGTCTAAATGTCCTAAGGACTTCATCATGAAGAATTCATTACAGGAAGATGCATAAAGTGATAAAATTATTAGAATAATAATTTTATTCAATTAAAATTTAAGTATAAATTATATTCAGCTCAACCATCTACAATCTAGATGATGGACTTTAGGATATATTTTTCAACAGATAGATTCCACCAATCCTTGGTGGTGGAATGATGCTTGAAAGTAAAGTAATTATGAAATAAGAAAATTGACGAATGGACTTCGGCTAATATGCAAAGAGAGAGAAAACCTAAAATAAGACTAAATGAGTTTGGAGCCATTGAGGCAAAGAAGATATTTAAAAATTGAAAAAGACCTATAATAAAAGGATGGATCAGATGTTGGAACCTAGCACGAAGAGCCTTAGTATACAAATAGAAGCAACCCAGGGGAGGTGAAGGGAAAACCCTATTTTCCACCGCACGATCGTGCAAATTTGATCAGATCTGAGATGGATTCTCTAAAAAATTTTAAATGATGTGATTAAATCTAAGAGTTCTCATATCTAATTATAGTGATCTAATATAAAAAATTAAAATAAAATTAAATCAAATTTAATTCCATACCTTGTTTGGGTAATCTGATTACCCTGTAATGATTCTGATGTTTTTTGAGGTTCTAGAAGAGGCCATGCATGCACCTAGCCTCTATTGATATTTACTTAGGAAGGATCTGGATGTTTCTCCTCACAAATCTTTTCTCTAAAGATCATATCAGAATCTAATCTGAAAGTCGTTCAAAAAATTTATGAAGTCAGCGTGTCCGTCTCACGAACACCGCCGCGTAGATGCTGAACTCTTTATAAATTTGATTGGATCTTGTTCTCAGATTTATGCCTAACTTTTTAGACATGTAGAAGAGAGGGAGAGAGATGATAGAAGGGGTGTGGAGTATCTAGAACAATAGCCTTTGGGTATGAAAAATATTTCTACATGAAGCACCTTAGTACAAGGATTTTTATTTCGAAAGCATAGCGCCAAGTTAGAGTCCCTCTTTGATCAAAATCCTCTTTTTCTTGACCATTAGGACTCCTAAACCTGATCTCCACAAAAATCCCAAGATTCTATCTAATTTTTACACCAAAAATCAATCTGAAAGGTGGCAGCATGAGTAGATAAGGAAGAGTCTACTGCACCTAGGACTCTTCCCTCAAGAGTTTGATCCAAATCAAACTCTATCATAACTCAGTCTAGACACCTCCAAAAATCATGAAATTTAGTACACCCAATGTATAATTCATGCTCTATCACATATCCAAAAATCATATAAAAATAATGTGAGAATTTATGGTGCTTCCAAGCCTTAGGAGGCCATGGGAGGAGTCAGGGGGTTGGCTTTAGGGATTCTAGGGGTTGGTTGGTGCTTCAGAGACCTGGAACATAAGGTGAAGTAAGAAACCAAAGCTAGAAAATCAAGATTATAGAAAGAAGATTTTTTGTAGGTTAGTCGGCTCGGTCCAAAATTAGGTTGGTTAAGTTTGAGTGCACAGGCAAAATAGAGAGCTACACGTTCGAAACTACTGGCATAATACAAAATTAGGCTGGCTCAGTTTTAGACTGAGTCGATCCAGTAGAACTTAGCCGACTCAGTTCTGAGATGGAGCTAGCTCAGTACGTGGGTAGAGTTACATGAGGGTCTATTTTGGGCTAGGGTCTAGGTTGATCCTAGGGATCTTAAGGTCAAATTTGAGAGGTCTTAAGGTGGCTATTTCATGTATGGGTCGGATCTAGATCCAGAGGATGAAAGCATGGGAGACATGGGTGTACATGGGCTTGATAAGTGCTTTTCTGTATTGGGTTAGCCAGGAGAATTTTTGGTTGGACCTAATGGCTATGTATAAATACATATGTTGTATTAAGGTTTTCAAGGTTGAAATCAATACAGATCTTTTTTCTCTCAACTCTCTTCTTCTCTTCTCTAGAGTTGCCGCCCTAGGATTCTTGAAGAAGCCCTAAAGAAGGGGGCATCTCCCCTCAAGCCCAAGGAGGGAGGCACCCCATCATAGATTCAGGTGGAGGATCTATGGTTTGCTGCCTATAGAGAACATAAAATGTGCCTTCAGGAACATGCTAAAGATTAGGAGCTTCGACTGCATGATATCGGTACTTATGATGTCAAGGATGATTAACCTTCAAGCGATATCATAGGTATACAATTTGGTATCAGAGCTAGATGATGCCTGAAATGTTTTAGACAATAACATAGTATCAGAGCCAAATTTTATAGCCTGATGGTGCATGGAAGGAAAGGAGAAGTCGTATAAGGTGAAATCAAAAATCTGCATAAGGATTCCTCGGTATGTCTCAAATCTACCTTGTTGTTGCTGTGGTTTGGCCAATTGGGAGCAGTAGGTTGAAAGTGGAGGTTGAGAGGTTTAACAGAAAGAGAATTTCTCAGGATGGAAGGATTTGGTGCATGATTTACTGATCAATCTTGGTGGAAAGGCCAGGGTGTATGACGGTTATGTGACAGGTAGGAAGCGCTGGAGTACTGCAGTAGCGCTTTCCTAGAGATGCAGGATTGAGAGAGGCTCAGCGATGCAGTAGTCGAGGGACGTATCTCAACAGAAAGCATCAGGGTTCTCTAGAAAGATGGGCAGTGTAGGACTGTTGAAGAGAGATTTCCCAAGGGATAATGATCGAAGGAAGGATGAAGAAGCGACTATACATCCTTCGATGTTTGAAAGGCGGAGAAGTAGTCGAAGATGTATTCAGTGGTTTGACCAGAGCATGGATTTACAAAGTCTTGAGAGTGATGGAGATGGAGGATCCATAGAGGTACAGCAGGTTAGGACTGGATGGCTGTAAAGTGGCGCAGAGATGAGTCAGGGAGCACTAGAGTGCTGCAGGAGCACTTTTCTGGAGGCATGGGGCTGAGAGAGGCTCGATGGTGCAGCAGTCGAGGAGTGTATCTCAGTAGAGAGTGGCAGTGGTATCTCAGGAAGATCGAATGCAGGTCTCAGGGAGAGCCAAGGGGTCTCAAGGAGCGCCAGGAGGTCTCAGGTAGTCGAGAGTATCATGGATTAGGTTTCTTCTATAGGGGCACCAGGGATAGTCATGGTTTAGGTAAAAAATGGTTCTCCGAGCATAACTGAAATGATGGCTGGTATAGGGGTAGAAGAGAAGGACTAGGGTAGAATTTTCTAGGGTTTAGTCACTGGTTTCAGAAGAGTTGGACGATTTCTTAAGTTTTGGAGGTGCCCCGAGTTATGAATGTATCCGAGATGGCTTCAAAGAGGGCACCGAGTGTAGAGGATTCAAAGGAGCAGCGATGATGTTCGAGGTACAGCGGTAGGCTCAACAGTGCAGCATTGAGTGGTTAGCCTCGAGGGACTTGGTGATAGAGTCAACTCCTATAGCATCAAATGGACTTTGGATATAGGTAGAGCTCCATAGTGGTGGCTTCACAAGTGGAGAAAAAAATTGGCATGAGTTCAGAGCACCGATGATGCACAATTCTAGGTGGAGCGGCATGTGCAGGTAGACAGGTATAGCTCTGAGGAGATTGTATTAAATGGTACAGCATGTGCTGGTGCAGAAATGCTATAGGTTCTTCAGGGAAGTTCAGAAAATATAATGCAACTACTAAGCAAAAGGGATCCTACAATTCTAGGTTGGTGCCAAGAAGCAAGCATAGGTCTTCAGCGGTGGAGGCGGTCATTCCAAAGGCCTCAAGGGTGCACAATAGCTAAAGAAGATTGATGGAGGCGATGTTTGCACAGGTGTTGTCTAGTGCACAGGGATAGTGGGATCATGCAAGAGATCATTGTCGAGGGATTTGCCAACCCTTAGGGCATCAAGGTGGAGATTGTGAGGATTTGTGGTGCTCCCAAGCCTTGAGAGGCCACGGGAGGAGTTAGAGGGTTGGCTCCAGATATTTCAGGAGCTTGGTTGGTACTTCGGAGATCTAGAACACAAGATGAAGTAAGAAACCAAAGCTGGGGAATCAAGACTATAGAAAGATGATTTTCTATAGGTTAGCCTGTTCAGTCCAAAACTGGATCGGCTAAGTCTCAGTGCATAGGCAAAATAGAGAGCTGCACATTCGAGACTGCTGGCACAGCACAGAACTGGGCCAACTTAGTTTCAGACTGAGCCGACCCAGTGAAACTTAGCTGGCTCAATTCTGAGACTGAGCCGACTCAGTGTGCGGGCAGAGTTACGCGAGAATCTATTTTGGGCTAGGGTTTGGTTTGATTCTATGGGGCTTAAGGCCTAGTTTGAGAGGTCTTAAGGTGGCTAATTCATGTATGGGTCAGATCTAGATCCAAAGAATGAGAGCATAGGAGACATGGGTGTACATGGGCTCGGTGAGTGCTTTCATGTATTGGGTTAGCTAGGAAAATTTTTGGTCGGGCCTAATGGCTATGTATAAATACATAGGTTGTATTAAAGTTTTCAAGGTTGAAATCAATACAAACCTTTTCTCCCTCAACTTTCTTCTTTTCTCTAGAGTTGCCGCCTTAGGGCTCTTGAAGAAGCCCTAGAGAAGGGGGCATCTCCATCAAGCCCAAGGAGGGAGGCACCCCATCATAGATCCAGATGGAGGATTAGTGGTTTGTTGCCCATAGAGAACGTCATAAGTTCCTTCAGGTCCATGCTAAAGATCAGGAGCTTCTGCAATATGATATCGGTTCTTGTGATGTCAAGGATAATTGGCATTCGAGCGATATCATGGATCCACAATTTGGTATCAGAGCTAGGTGATGCCTAGAACATTATGGATGATAATAAATAATTTTTAAAATTTTTTTTAAAACCATCTGATCAAGTGACCCTCAATTCTCTCAAATAGGTCAACTTTTGATCCTAGTCCAATTTGACTATAAATGAATTTAATTTCTATAATTAATCTAATCTAGACTTATTCTAGTCAGATAACAATAAATCTATTCAAAATATAAGAATGAGTCAAATTAAATTTGACTTAGTTGTGATGAATCAGAAAGATTTCAGAAGGAGAAAGTCAGGCTTAATGGTGTGCTAGCACGATTACCTTGAACCTGATTGGATCTAATCTAAATCAATCAAACTGGGTTAGCTCAATTGATGACATCCAAACCCAAATCCTTGTTTGTATGATTTGGTTAGGATTAATTCTATTTGGTAATGAGATATATCATGATCTCCATCATTGATATCATCAAAATACCTTTCGATGGAATAGAACTTTTCTGATTCATACAATTAGAATGATTGATCATCATAATCATTCTTATTGCTATCGAAATCTATCAGTGACACCTAGTAGTATATGGTGGCAATCCATTAGAACTAAAAGCAAATCTCTTAGTGTAGCTACCTATGTGATTGGGTTCTTCTATCTTGAGCCCTGATAGGATTAGGGTTAAGGTGAACTCGTTAAACCCAATGTCCGTCATATGAAATAATCATTCGATTCAAGTCCAATGTAAAATTCTAATAGAAACTCTTTCTATCATCTTCACTCTGCCATGGCCATGGGCTTAAGGACTCAATCTCATGATTATCATAGGGCTACTCATCCATCGAGATAGATAGATCTCCTTATTGGTGCAATCCAATTCCTATAATGAACATGCTATAGCCAATATACACCTCAGGATTTCGAATGGCTAGGAGACTTTGTTATGGTGTAGTCAACCTATAACACCCTTAAGGTGATCTATTGATGCACCTCGAGTCAAAAAATCATACACACCACTGTAGCATCGAGTCGGTCATCGACGAGAAGGTAGACTTTCTTATGACTACTCGAGGTGGTCACGCTCAGTACCCTCATTCTCTAACAAGTATCTATACTCTCACTTTATTATCTCCACACCGTAGACTCAAGACACATCTATCCTAAAAAAGTGATCGTAAATCAATCTTTTGGATCAATTATCATCCTCGTGATGATCCTACGATCGGAAGTAGTTTATGAGTTAATTATAAAAATTTATGTCTTAAATTTTCAACTCTTGAAAATATGAATTATCATTATCATTAACTCAAAGGATATATCACAGACACTTTTAAATATACAGTATGATAAAAAAATAATTTATTTATTAATTTATAATTAAAATTATAAAATTATTCTTAGAAGTGTATTATAAGTGATAGCCAATCTGGCTTCTAGGGCTTACATCTAACAAACTCCTACTTGATCTAAAGCTAATTAGCTACAAATCTAAGTTTCATCTTCTTAAGATGGGCTTCGATCTTCTGCTAGCTTAATGGCTTTGTCAGCAGATTAGCTGTATTATCTATAGTGTTGACCCTCTTGACCTCGATGTATCCCTTCTCGAGGTAATCGCAGATGAGGTGGTATCGCCGCTCGATGTACTTAAATTTCTGATGAGACCTCAGCTCCTTAGCTAGGGCTATGACGCCATTATTATTGCAGTACAGAGGGACGGCATCTGATGGCATCACTTCGAGCTTTACGGTGAACTTCTTGTATCAGAATGCCTTTTTTATAGCTTCCAACGTAGCGATGTACTCTGCTTTCATGGTAAAATCTACTGTCACCATTTGCTTGAAACTTTTTCAGCTAATAGCACCATCATTAAAAATAAATAGACTTTCAGATGTCGACTTTCGATCATCTATATCGGAGATAAAATTCAAGTTTGTATACCCCTGGACTTGAAGTTCTCTATTATCAAAGACTAGAAACATATTCTTAGTCCTTCTCAGATACTTAAGGATACATTTCACAGAAGTCTAGTGCTCTTCGTCTGGATTCGACTGATACTTGCTCGTGACACTCACAGCATGGGTAATATCAAATCGTGTATATAACATGGCATACATGAGGCTCCCTATTGCTATAGCATAAAGGATCTTACTCATGTATTTAGTCTTCTCAAGTATGTTGGGATACATCTTCTTAGAGAGATGAATGCCATGTCTGAAAGGCACCAATCTCTTCTTGGAGTTTTTCATGCTAAACCTCTTTAGCACCTCCTTTATGTACATCTTTTGTAAGAGATCCAGCATCCTATTTGGTCTATCTCTATAGATCTTAATTCTTAGAATAAAGGATGCCTCTCCTAGGTCTTTCATGGAGAATTCTTTAGACAACCATATTTTGACTATGGTCAACATGAAAATATCATTTTCAATTAGGAGGATATCATCCACATTTAGTATGAGAAAGACAACAGCGCTTCCACCGATCTTTTTGAAAATACAGGGCTCCTCCTCATTCTTGATGAATCCAAATAATTTGATCACATCATTGAAATGAGCATTCCAGCTCTAAGATGCTTGCTTAAGTCCATATATGGATCTTTGCAGCTTGCTGACCTTATGATCGATATCACTGGATGTAAAATCTAGCGGTTGTTCCATATAGATATCTTTCTCAAGATATTCATTTAAGAATATCATTTTCATATCCATCTGTTATATTTCATAATTGAAATAGGCTGCAACAACAAGCAATGTGTGGATGGATTTGAGTATGGCTACTGGCGAAAAAGTATCATGATAGTCAATGCCTTCGCACTAACTATATCCTTTCACTATGAGCCTTGCTTTGAATGTCTTTATATTCCCATCGGCACCTATCTTTCTCTTGAAGATCCATTTACATCCAATAGGTACTATACCTTTAGGTGGATCTACCAAGGTCCAAACTTAGTTTAACCGCATTGAGTCAATCTCTAACTTCATTGTCTCTAGCCATTTCTCGGAGTCGATATCTGATATCGCCTCATCATAGTTTTTGGGATCATCACCATAAACTTCTTTTCCTGTGAGGAACATTTTCTTTATGTCCTTTGAAATAGTACCTAAGTACCTTTTAGGGGGACTGAAAATTCTTTCTAATCTATGAGGTGGATGAGGTAGTGATTGGATTGGCTCAATCTGATTGGGTTCCATAGGTTCCTTGGCTCGTGGCTCTTGGGAGACTTTCTCCTCGAGCTTAATCTATCTTTCGATACCACCATCTTGAATAAATTATGTTTAAAGAAAGATGGTGTATCGACTCACAATCACATTATGATCTTCCGGGAGATAGAAAAAATATCCTAATTACTTTTTAGGATATCCAATAAATCGAGCTCTAAAGGACCTAGACTCTAATTCATCCGCTTGTTGTCTCTTGACATGGGCTGGACAATACCAAAATTTGAGATGACTCAGACTTAATTTCTTACCATGCCATATCTCATACGGTGTGGTAGGAACGATTTTAGATGAAACCCTATTTAGTAGATATATACTGATCAATAGACTATGTTTTCAAAAAAACTCAGGGAGGTTCATGAAGCTCATCATGGATTGAACCATATCTAATAGGATCTAATTTTTTCATTCTGAAATCCCATTGAGTTGACGCATTACAGGTAAGTCCATTGAGAGACTATGCCATTATCCTTAAGATAGTCAAGAAATTTTTGACTAAGATATTCGCCTTCTCGATCTGATCAAAAAATCTTAATAAATTTTTCTATTTATTTTTTTACTTCAACTTTAAATTTCTTAAACTTTTCAAAAGCTTTAAACTTATGTTGCATCAAAGACACATACCCGTACCAAGATAAATCATCGATAAAGGTGATGAAGTAGATATAATTATCCCTAGCTGGCACATCAAATGGGCCGCATACATTAGTATGTGTTAGATATGTGTGCCCTAGAAGCCAGAATTGGCTGACACTTGTAAAATGCTTCTAAGGGCAAAATTATAATTTTGACTATAAATAATAAAATGGGTTATTTTCTATCATATAAGTGTATTTAGTGTTTGTGATACATCCTTTGAGTTAATAGTAATGATAATTCATATTTTCAAGAGTTGAAAATTTAAGATATGAATTTTCATTTATTAAACTCATAAAATGCTCCTGACCATAGGATCATCATGAGGATGGTGATTGATCCGGAAGGTTAGTGTACAATCGCTTCTTTGTAGTAGATGAGTCTTAATTCTATGGTGTAGAGATGTCGGAGCGAGAGTATAGATCCTCGTTAGAGAACGAGGGCACTGAGCGTGACCACCTCGAGTAGTCATAAGGAAGTCTACCTTCTTGTCGATGACTGACTCGATGCTGTAGTGGTGTGTCTGGTTCTTTAACCTAAGGTGCATCGACAGTTCACCTTGAGGGTGTTATAGTTTGACTACACCATGACTCGATCACCTAGCCATTCGAAACCCTGAGGTGTATGTTGGCTATAACATGTTCATTGTAGGAATTGGATTGCACCAAGATGGAATCTATCTACCTCGATGGATGAGGAGCAGCCCTACGATGATCATAAGAATCAAGTCCATAAGCCCATGGCCATGGTAGAGAGTGAAATAATAGAAAGAGTTTTTATTAAGATTTTTACATCAAACTTGAATCGAATGATTAAATTATATGATAGAAATTAGGGTTTGACGAGTTCACCTTAACCCTAATCTGATCGGGGCTCAAGATAGAAGAACTCAATCACACAAGTAGCTGCACCGAGAGGATCACTTTTAATTTTGATGGGTTGCCACCATATGCTGCTAGGTGTCACTGGTGGATTTTGAGAGCAATTAGAATGATTTAGATGATCGATCATTCTAAGTTGTCTGAATCAGAAGAGTTCTGATCCATCGAAATGAGTTTTGATGATGTTGATGATGGAGATCAATACATATCCCATTACTATATAGAACTGAACATAATTGGGTCACACAAATAAGGGTTTAAATCTAGATATCATCAATTGGACTAACCCAGTTCAATTGATTTGAATAAGATTCAATTAGGTTCAAGGAAATCATGCTAGCACATGATTGAGCCTAACATTCTCCTTTTTCTATCATAAAAGTTATCTCGACTGAGCCAAATGAGTTTGTGCTCACTCAGGTACCTTTATCTGATCTGACTGGAGCTTGTCCAGGTCAGAAAAGGATTGTCTTAATTTATGAGATAAATTTGAGACAACACCTGCCATTTTCCATCACCTGCTAATTCTTTTACTTTCACTTGATCAAACATTGACCTTTGACCCTTGGACATTTGCCCATGTGTCATGCACTTATTAGAGAGCAGATAGGGGCTTGTCCCCCCTTTGGAAATTAGAAAGAAGGGGGTGCATGCCTAGGATGGCGTGCACCCATGGATAGGGATGCTGGAGTCCCATACGGATGGGACTCCAGGTTGCTTCTTGGATTAAAACTAGGTGACCCTCACCTATAGACATTGACCAGTCTTAGGCACCACCTTAGGATGAATCTGTGGGTCTCTCATCTGATTGGATCAGATGATGTCATCCCACCAATCAGATTTAGATCTGATTGCACGAAGCAACGTGATTGGCTGGGGTGATGCAACACTGCATGGCGCAGCAGAGTATATAAAAAGACCCTATCTGTGCCCACTTTTAAGCTCTCCTCCATCAAGCCACGCCCCAAGGCTGCCCCTCTCCTTTCTTCATGCCACCATCTAGCCCTCTCCCTCCTCTCCATGCCTAAGGAAGTTGGGTCTTCAGATTAGTGCGAGTCAGGCAAGGAAAGGCTGACGAAAAAAGAATGAGGCAGCACTGCTGCAGAGACGATAGGTGATCTTCAGAAGAAGTTTTGAAGATTCTTTAAATAGATTCAAATCTAATATTTAGAAAAAAGAAAGAGAAGGAGAAGATTTTTAGATCCAGTTTGAGTGGATACTGGTAGAGGCTAGGTGCTTGCGTGGCTAGATCCAGAATCTCAGGGCTTCGGTAGGATCATCAACGGATAATCAGATTACCTAGAATCAAGATAAAATTAATCTAAAATTAATTTAATTTAATTTTATTATTTATTAGATCATAAAATTAGATTTAAAAAGTGTCAGATCTAATTAGAATCTAAGAGGTGATTTTTGAAATATGCCTCTTGATCCAATCAGATCTGAACAAACCTGACCTAGGAAATTAGGATTTTTCTTCAACTAGTATCAGAGCCAGGTTCTTATAAAATTTATTTAGATATAATTTAATCTAATTAATTAGTGATTTTAGATATCACATGAGGTGTGATTAGATCTAAATTTAGAAAAATAAAAAATTAAAATTAATTAATCTAGATACATAACTAGACTAGGTATAGAATTATTCTATGTGTAGTCTGGTATAGTCATATTTTTTATTTAATTAAATATAATTTTTAGATCTATTTATTTTTTATTTTTTGATATTATAAATATTATAATCAGATCTAAAAATAGAAAATAAATTTAATTTAATTTATTCATATGAGATATGATAATTGCATGTTTAGACAAGTTGTAGAATAGTTCTGCAAATAGGTCTAGATTAAATTTTATTTGATAAGATCAAATTTAAATTTAATTTTTTAGATAATTTAGATCTAAAAAATATGCATGCATGATATATGTGATATATACAAAATATGTTTTAATTAGATCTATTTTTTTATATGAGATATATGCTTAGATCTAATTAGTTTTTGTAGATTAGTTGTTTTTCTGATTAAGGTGTTCCCCTTAGCTGTCTGGTAATAAGAACAAAGTAGGGCTTAAAGACCCTCTCCTACCATTCGATGGGGTGTTCTTATGATGTGTAGGGGTGCTGCGCATTCGTCCTTAATCAGAAATTGAAAACTTACTTTCTGCAAAACCCTACATCCTAAAATCCTAGGATCTTATTTACATGTTTTATTTTTGAACCCTAAACTTAATTAAGAATTAAGATTATGAAACATATTAGGTCTAAAATTAAAAATTTTTAGATCTAAGACATGCTCATAAAACTAGGTTCGGGCTTAGGTAGCTCAATTAGGTCTAGCGGTTGATCAAATCGAATCAAGAGTTGGTTAGATGAGATCAACAATGCTTAAATTGACCAGCCTAATAGGATTAAGTTTGGGTCAAGATCGAGTCACGTGAGTGATTGATCAAGCTAAGACCTAATTAGGCTCAGTGGTTAGAGTCTAGATGTACGCAAACTCGATTGGTTTTGGCTCAATAATTTGGTGTCTAAGATAAGTTTGGCAGATACGACCGACTGATTTTTAATTGAGAGCTACTCGACTCAAATGCATTCTTGTTGAGTTAATGGCATATTCCTTCCACCGATCTCACTCACCTGGCCATGTTTATTGTCTCAGTTCTGATCTGAGGTGGTCAATAATCCGAGCTAACCCATGCCACTAGGTTAGTCATAATAGTTATGACTATGTCAAGTCTAGTTTAATGAGACCTAAATCAAATCTTCCTAAGAAAAGATTAAGTCTAAGGTCTTCCACCATTATAGATGTGCGAGCCCTTCTCGGGATTGATTGATCTCGGCTAATTACAGTGGCTTAGTTGCATCAAAAAGATGCAACCATGTCTATCAGGCATCGGATGCTATGGGCTGGAGGATGAATTGGGCTCAATATTTTGGATATGGTGAGAGACTCAATTAGGAATCCAATCAGTTCAAATGGTGGGTTTGACTTAACTAAGGAGTGGATCAATATTCCAGACACGGTGAGATTCATGAATTAGAGACCAAGTTTGGGTGCACCATGATTAGAGAATCATTGAATAAGAGTTGTTCACCCATTGGCTAACCCATCACTAATAACTATTAGGTGAGGTGATGAATAAGTCGGTGGGACCGCACCACCCACTAGAAAGCAGTAAGCATGGATATTTTTGCATCTCTATAGAGGGAGTGTAGGGATCTGAGAAAATAGTGGGAGCTAATTTATTTAAAAATAAAATTTCTAAACAAATTGGTTAAAGTCTTAATTACAATATCTAACTAGAAACTTTGACTCTCTACAGAAAAATGTCTACAATCCAATCCATAGCATGAATCCTGGACACCCATAGACTAACCGAACCAAATTACAAGGATTGGCTCCAAAACTTTAAAATCATTTTGGATTCTAAGAAGTTAACTCATGTATTGGATCAGGACCCTCCCACCTTACCAGCTCGTCCATCCGCTGAATAGAGAGAATCTCTGGATAAGTGGACTGACGAAGATAATAAGGCCAGATACTACATGTTGAGCTCGATGTCTGATGAGCTTCAGCGCCAACATGAAGATATCAGAACTGCTCGCTAAATGCTGGCTCACCTATAAGAGATGTTTGGTGAACACAGTCACGTAGCCAAGTATCAAATCACTAAATGATTGTTTAAGGCTAAGATGTGCGATGGACAGTCAGTCCAAGATCATTGTCTGATGATGATCAAGAACTTGGAAGATCTTGAGAAGCTCGGAGTGAGGTTGGACTTGGATCTACAAAATGACATAATTCTGTAATCTTTGACTAATGCATATGGGCAGTTCATCATAAACTACCATATGCATAAACTTCAGAACTCCTTGGCCGAACTTATGAATATGCTGGTCACCGCTGAGCTTTCTATGAAAGGTTCTAAAGGCTCAGTTCTTGCTATGGAATGGACTTCTTCCAAAAGAAAGTCTTCTGAGAAAGAAAAAGAAGTCTGTGAAAAAGCAGAAGGTGGAAGGAGGAAAGAAGAAGAAGGCAGAGCCGAAGAAGAAGGCCGCTGTCAAAGAAAAGTATTTTCATTGCAACAGCGACGGCCACTGAAAAGCGGAAACTGCCCTACTTACCTAGCCATCCTGAAGAATAAGAAGGAAGGTCAGGTCTTCTGGAGGTATGCTCGTTATTGAGTCTAACCTTATGATTTCTTCTGCATCCAGTTGGGTGCTTGACTCTAGTTCTAGTGCTCATCTGTGCACTTCCATGCAGGGTCTTGAGGATAGCAGGAGGCTGAGGGATGGAGATATGATCCTACGCATCGAAAATGGAGCAAGAGTTGCTGCAGTGGTGGTGGAAACATACCCTCTTCGATTACCATCTGGTTTAGACTTAGTTTTGAAAGACTGTTATTATGTGCCTGCAGCTAGCAGGAATTTGATTTCTATTTCATGCTTAGCACTAGAAGGCTATGTGATTACCTTCTTTAAGGACCATTGTAACATTCTTTATGAAAGAAATAAAATTGCAAATGATTTTCTTATTAACGGTCTTTATCAGCTACATATTGATGTATCTATTCTAACTATCGAAGCAAAACATGTGAATGCCAAACGAAAACATCTAGGGATAGTCCAAATGATAGGTATCTATGGCACCTAAGATTAGGTCATATAGCAGAAGATAGGATCAACAAATTGGAGAAAAATGGGCTATTGAGTCCATTGACTTTCGAGTCATATCCAACTTGTGAATCTTGTCTTCAAGGCAAAATGACTAAACTTTCTTTTGTAGGACATGGGGAAAGGGCCACAGATCTCCTTGCCCTAGTACATACTGATGTGTGCGGCCCATTTGATGTGCCGGCTAGAGGCAATTTTGTCTACTTCATTACCTTTACCGATGATCTGTCTAGGTATGGGTATGTGTATCTTATGAGACACAAGTCTGAAGCTTTTGAAAAGTTCAAAGAATTCAGACATGAAGTAGAAAAATAAACTAAAAAACCCATTAAGGTTCTTCGATCAGATCGAGGAGGTGAATACCTTAGCGGAGAATTCCTAGACTATCTCAAGAAAAATGGCATAGTCTCTCAATGGACTCCACCAGGAACACCTCAACTCAACGGAATTTCAGAATGGAGAAATCGGACTCTATTGGATATGGTCCGATCCATGATGAGCTTCACAGACCTTCCCTGAATTTTCTTTGGGGATACTGTCATTGTTAACTTCAATTTATCTACTGAATAGGGTTTCCTCTAAAACTATTCCTACCACACCGTATGAGATATGGCATGGTAAGAAACCAAGTCTGAGTCATCTCAGAATTTGGGGTTGTCCGGCTCATGTCAAAAGACAACAAGCGGACAAGTTAGAGTTTAGGTCCTTTAGAGCTCGATTCATAGGATATCCTAAAGAGTCATTAGGATACTATTTCTACATTCCAGAAGACCACAATGTGATTGTGAGTCGACATGCCATCTTTCTTGAAAAATAGTTTATTCAAGATAGCGGCATTGGAAAGCAGATTAAGCTTGATGAGAAAGTCTCATAAGTAGCAATGAGCTAAGGACCAATTGGAACCAAATCAGGTTGAGCCAATAAGAACACTACCTCCTCCACCTCGTAGATCGAAAGGAGTTTTCCATCCCCTGAAAGATACTTAGGTATTATTTCAGAGGAAGTAGAGAAAATATTCCTCATAGGTAATGGTGCTCATGGTGATGATCCCAAAATCTACAATGAGGCGATATCAGATATCGACTCTGAGAAATGGCTAGAGGCAATGCAGTCAGAAATTGACTCGATGCACTCAAACCAAGTCTGGACCTTGGTAGATCCACCAGAAGGTATAGTACCTATTGGGTGTAAATGGATCTTCAAGAGAAAGATTGGTGCAGATGGAAATGTGGAGACATTCAAGGCTAGACTAGTGGCAAAAGGTTATAGTCAACGCGAAGGCATTGACTATCAGGATACCTTTTCCCCAGTGGCTATGCTAAAATCCATCCGCACATTGCTTGCCGTTGTAGCCTATTTCGATTATGAAATATGGCAAATGGACGTGAAAATGGCATTCTTAAATGGATATCTTGAGGAAGATATCTATATGGAACAGCCGCTAGGTTTCACATCCAGTGATACTGATCACAAGGTTTGCAAGCTGCAAAGGTCCATATATGGACTTAAGCAAGCATCTCGGAGCTGGAACACTCGTTTCAATGATGTGATCAAAATGTTTGGTTTCATCAAAAATGAAGAGGAACCATGTGTCTTCAAAAAGGTCAGTGGGAGCGCTGTTGTCTTCCTCGTATTGTACGTGGATGACATCCTCCTTATTGGGAATGATATTCCCATGTTGACGATAGTCAAAATATGGTTGTCTAAGGAATTCTCCATGAAAGACCTAGGTGAAGCATCCTTTATTCTAGGAAATTAAGGTCTATAGAGGATAGACCGAATAGGATGCTAGGACTTTCACAGAAGATGTACATAGAGAAAGTACTAAAGAGGTTTAGTATGGAAAACTCTAAGAGGGGTTTAATACCCTTCAGACATGGTATTCATCTTTCCAAGAAGATGTGCCCTAGCACACCTGAGGAAATAGAACGCATGAGCAAGATCCCTTATGCTTCTAGCAATAGGGAGCCTCATGTATGCCATGTTATGTACACGACCTGATATAGCCCATGCTGTGAGTGTCACGAGCAGATATCAGTCAAATCCAGGTGAAGAATACTGGACTTCTGTGAAATGTATATCCTTAAGTACTTGAAGAAGAACTAAGGATATGTTGTTGGTCTTTGGTAATGGAGAACTCCAAGTCTAGGGGTATACACAGACTCGGATTTTATGTCCGATGTAGATGATCGAAAGTTGACATCTGGGAGTCTGTTTGTGTGCAATGGTGGTGCTGTCAGTTGGAAAGTTTTCCAAGTAGATAGTGATAGCAGATTCCACCATGGAAGCAGAATATATCGCTGCATCAGAAGCTGCAACGAGGAGGCATTCTAGTACAAGAAGTTTGCTGCAGAAATTAGAGTAATGCCATCAGATGCCATTCCTCTATACTGCGACAATAATGGCGCCATAGCCCTTGCTAAGGAGCCGAGGTCTCACCAGAAATCCAAGCATATTGAGCGGCGATACCACCTCATCCGTGATTATCTCGAAGAAAGATTTACGTTGAGGTCAAGAGAGTCGACTCCGCAGATAATGTGGCAGACCCACTTACAAAGCCGTTGGGCCAGTAGAAGCTCGAAGCCCACCTTGAGAAGATGGGACTTAGAATTGTAGCCAATTGGCTTTAGGTCAAGTGGGAGTTTGTTAGATATATGTGCCCTAGAAGCCAGAATTGGCTGACACTTGTAATACACTTCTAAGGGCATAAAATTATAATTTTGACTATAAATAATAAAATGGGTTATTTTCTATCACATATGTGTATTTAGTGTCTGTGATACATCCCTTTGAGTTAATGGTAATGATAATTCATATTTTCAAGAGTTGAAAATTTAAGACATGAATTTTCATTATTAACTCATAAAATGCTCCTGACCGTAGGATCATCATGAGGATGGTGATTGATCCGGAAGGTTGGTGTACAATCACTTCTTTATAGTAGATGAAGTCTTGAGTCTATGGTGTAGAGACACCGGAGCGAGAGTATAGTACTCATTAGAGAACGAGGGCACTGAGCGTGACCACCTCGAGTAGTCATTAAGGAAGTCTACCTTCTCATCGATGACTGACTCGATGCTGCAGTGGTGTGTCTGATTCTTTGACCTGAGGTGCATCGGTAGTTCACCTTGAGGGTGTTATAGTTTGACTACACCATGACTCGATCTCCTAGCCATTCGAAATTCCTGAGGTGTATGTTGGCTATAGCATGTTCATTGTAGGAATTGGATTGCACCAAGATGGAATCTATCTACCTCGGTGGATGAGGAGCAGCCCTATGATGATCATGAGAATCAAGTCCATAAGCCCATGGCCATGGCAGAGTGAAATAATAGAAAGAGTTTCTATTAAGATTTTCACATCGGACTTGAATCGAATGATTATATCATATGACAGAAACTAGGGTTTGACGAGTTCACCTTAACCCTAATCTGATCGGGGCTCAAGATAGAAGAACTTAATCACACAGGTAGCTGCACCAAGAGGTTTGCATTCAGTTTTGATGGGTTGCCACCATATACTGCTAGGTGTCACTGGTGGATTTTGGGAGCAATTAGAATGATTTAGATGATCGATCATTCTAGCTGTTCGAATCAGAAGAGTTCTGATCCATCGAAAGGAGTTTCGATGATGTCTGATGATGGAGATCATGACATATCCTATTACCATACAAAACTGAACCTAACTGGATCACACAAATAAGGGTTTGAATCTGGATGATCATCAATTGGAACTGATCCAGTTCAATTGATTTGAATGAGATTCAATTAGGTTCAAGGAAAATCATGCTAGCACTCGATTGAACCTAACGTTCTTTTTTACTATCATAAATAGTTGTCTCTGACTGAGCCAAATGGAGTTTGTGCTCACTCAGAGTACCTTTACCTTGGTCTGACTGGAGCTTGTCCAAGTCAGAAAAGGGTTGTCTTAATTTATGAGATAAATTTGAGATAACACCTGCTATTTTTCATCACCTGCTAATTCTTGTACTTTGATTTGGTCAAACATTGACCTTTGACCCTTGGACATCTGCCCATGTGTCATGCACTTATTGGAGAGCAGATAGGGGCTTGTCCCCTCTCTAAAAATTGAAAAAAAGGGTGCACTCCTAGGATGGCGTGCGCCCATGGATAGGAACGCTGGAGTCCCATACGGATGGCACTCCAGGTTGCTTCTTGGATTCAAACTAGGTGACCCTCACCTATAGACTTTGACCAGTCTTAGGCACCACCTTAGGATGAATCTATGGGTCTCTCATCTGATGGATCAGGTGATGTCATCCCACCAATTAGATTTAGGTCTGATTGCACGAAGCAACGTAATTGGCCGGGGTGATGCAGCACTGCATGGCACAGCAGAGTGGGAAGAGAGTCTATAAAAAGACCCTTTATGCGCCCAGTTTTAAGCTCTCCTCCTCCAAGCCCATGCCCCAAGACTACTCTTCTCCCTTCTCCATGCCACCATCTGGCCCTCTCCCTCCTCTCCATGCCCAAGGAAGTTGGACCTTCAGATTAGTGCGAGTCAGGCAAGGAAAGGCTGACGAAAAAGGAATGAAGGTTGCACTACTGCAGAGACGATGAGTGATCTTCAGAAGAAGTTTTGATGATTCTTCAAATCGGATCCAAATCTAATTTTTGGAGAAAAGAAAGAGAAGGAAAAGATCTTCAGATCTAGCCTGAGTGGATATTGGTAGAGGCTAGGCGCTTGCGTGGCTAGATCCAAAAATCTCGGCTTCTTCGGTAGGATCATCAACGGATAATCAGATTACCTAGAATCAAGATAAAATTAATTTAAATTAATTTAATTATTAGATCACAAAATTAGATCTGAAAAGTGTCAGATCTGATTAGGACCTAAGAGGTGATTTTTGAAATATGCCTCTCGATCCAATTAGATCTGAACGAACCTAACCCCGGGAAATCAAGATTTTCCTTCAGTATGTACTAGGGCAAGCAAGTCTGTGGCCTTTCCCCATGTCCCATAAAAGGGAGCTTGGTCATTTTGCCATGAAGGCATAATTCACAAATCAGATATGACTCAAAAGCCAATGGACTCAATAGCCTGGATTCTCTAATTTGTTTAATCTTGTCTTCAACTATATCACCTAGCCTAAGGTGCCAAAGATATCTATCATTTAGACTATCCCTAGGTCACTTTGATTCTATGGCATTCACGTTTTGCTCGATATTAAAAATAGAAACATCAAATATGTAACTGATAGAAATCATTTATAGAAAATCACTTAAATTTTTATTTCTTTCATAAAAAATATTACAATGGTCCTTAAAAAAAAAAACTAATTACATAGCCTTCCCATACTAAAACATGAAACAGAAATTAAATTCTGCTTACTGCAAGCACATAAAAAATAGTTCCTAAGTACTAAGTCTAATCCTAATGGTAATTACAGAGGATAGGATCCTATGGCCACAGTAGAAACTCTTGCTCCATTCTCGATACGTAGGATCATCTCACCATCCCTCAACCTCCTGCTATCCTCAAGACCATACATAGAAGTGCACAAGTGAGCACTAGAACCAAAGTTAAGCATCCAACTGGATGCAGAAGAAACTATAAGATTAGATTCTATAACGAGCATGACTTTCGAAGGACCTGCCTCCTTGTTCCTTAGGCCTGGCCAGGTAAAAGAGGGTAGTTCTACTTCCAATGGCATCCAGTGTGCAATGAAAATATTTTCCTTTGCCAGCGGTCTTCTTCTTTGGCTTTGCCTTCTTCTTCTTCCACCATCCATCTTCCGCTTCTTCATGGACTTCTTCTTCTTTCCAAAAGACTTTCTCTTGGAAGAAGTCCGCTCCACAGCAAGTACTAAGCCTTTAGAATCATTCATAGAAAGCTCAACAGTAACCAGCATATTCATGAGCTCAGCCAAGGTATTCTGAAGTTTATGCATATGGTAGTTCATGATGAACTGTCCATATGCATCAATCAAGGACTGCAGAATTATGTTAGTCTGTAGATCCTAATCTAACTTAACATTGAGTTTTCTTAAGCTCTTCTAAGTCCTTGATCATCATCAGATAATGATCTTGGATCGACTACTCATCATGCATTTGAGCCTTAAACAGTTTTTTAGTGACTTGATATTTGGTTGCATGACTCTGTTCACCAAACAACTCTTACAGGTGAGCCAATATTTGGCAGCTAGTCCTTAATGTCTCCATATTGGTGCTGAAGCTCATCAGACATTGAGCCCAACATGTAATACCTAGCTTTGTTATCTTCATGCATTCACTTCTCAAGAGACACTCTCTAATCAGCAGATGGATGGGCTGGTAAGGTGGGAGGATCCTATTCCAACACATAAGTCAACTTCTCAAAATCCAAAATAATTTTAAAGTTTTGGAGCCAATCCTTGTAGTTGGGTCCAGTTAGTCTATGGGTGTCCAGGATACGAGTTAGTAGGTTGGACGCAGACATTTTTCTATAGAGAGTCAAAATTTTTAGTTAGATTTTATAATTAGACTTAACCAATTTATTTAGAAATTTTATTTTTAAATAAATTAGGCTTTTATTATTTACTCGGATCCCTACACTCTCTTGGCAGAGATGCGAAAATCTCTATGATTATTGATTTTTAGTGGATGGTGCAGTCCCACCAACTAACCACCACCTCACCTAATAGTTATTGGTGATGGGTCAACCGATGAGTGAACAACTATTGTCTAATGATTCTCTAATCATGGTGCATCCTAACCTGATCTCTAATTCATGAATGTCACCATATCCAAAATACTGATCCACTCCTTAGTTAAGTCAGACCCACCATTTGCATAGATTGAATTTCTGATTGGGTCCCTCACCATATCCAAAATATTAAGCCCAATCTATCCTCCAACCGTAGCATCCAATGCCTAATAGACATGGTTGTGTCTTTTCGGTGTAACTGAACTACTGTATCCAGCCGAAAATAATCAACCTCGAAAAGGGCCTGCACATCTACAATGATGGAAGATCTTAGACTTAATATTTTCTTAGTAGCATGGGTTGGCTCGAATTGTTAGCCACCTCAAATCAGAACTGGGTCGACACAAATGGCCAGATAAGTGAGATCGGTGGAAGAGATATACCATTAACTCGATAAGAATGTATTCAGGTCGAGTAGCTTCCAATTAAAAATTAGTCGATCGTATATGCCAAACTTAACTTAGACATCAAATTATCGAATCAGAATCAATTGGATTAGCCTGCAATCTAGGCTCGAACTGCGGAGCTAAATTAGGTCTTGACTTGATTGAGTCACATCTCAATGTAATTTGATCTTGATCCAGACTTAATCCTATTAGGATGGTCAAATCTAAGCTTTCTTTGATCCCACCAACCAACTCTTGATTTGGTTTGATCAACCACTAGACCTAATTGAGCTACCCAAGTCCGAATCCAATTTTATGAATATGTCTTAGATCTAAAAATTTATAATTTTTAGATCTAATTAATTTTATAATCTTAATTCTTAATTAAGTTTTGAGCTCATGAATAAAACATATAATAAAAATCCTAGAATTTCAAGATTTAGAGTTTTGCAGAAAATAAGTTATGATTTCTGATTTAGGATGAATGCGCAGCATCCCTACATGCAATAAGAACATTCCATCGAATAGGAGGAGAGGGCCTTTAAATCCTATTTTTGTTCTTATGATCGGACAGCCATGGAAAACTCATTAATCAAAAATATAATTTTTTACTATAAAACTAGTTAGATCATATATCACATATAAAAAGATCTAACTAATACATGTCTTGTATACATCTCATGTATCATCAATATGCATACTTTCAAATCTAAAATATCATATATTAAATCTAAAAAATAAAATTTTAAATTTGATCATATCAAAAATAAAACTATTCTAGACATCTTATAGAACTATTCTATGACTAGTCTAAGCATGCATCTTTCATATCTCATATGAATAAATCAAAAATTAAAAATTTTATTTTTTATTTTTAAATTTAATTATAATAATTATAATATTAAAAAAATAAAAATTAAATAGATTTAAAATTATATTTAATCAAAATAAATACATGATCATACTAGACTACACATAGAAATATTCTATACCTAGTCTAGTCATGCATCTCATACATATTAGATCTAAATTATTTAATTTTTAATTTTCTAATTTTAGATCTAATCACATCTGATGTGATATGTAAAATCTTTTAATATTATATCACAAATAAAAATAAAATAAAATCTAAGGTAGATCTGAAGAACTGCTAACCTGGCTCTGATACCAGTTGAAGGAAAAATCCTATTTTCTATCGTAGGATCATGCAGATCTGATCAAATCTGACATGAATTTTTTTAAAAAAAATTTAAATGATCTAACTAAATCTAAGAGTTCTAAAATTAGATCATAGTGATCTGACATTAAAAATTAAAATAAAAGTTAAATCAGATTTAATTTCATACCTTATTTGGGTAATCTGATTATCCTACGATGATCCTGATGTTTCTTGAGGTTCTGGAAGGAGCCATGTATGTACCTGGCCTCTATTAGTATCTACTTGAGAAGGATCTAGACATCCTCTCCTCATAAATTTTTTCTACAAAGATTAAATCTAAATCTGATCTAAAAGTCCTTCAAAAAATTTCTGAATATAGCATGTCCGTCTCACGAACACCATCACGTAGATGCTAAACTCTTCACAAATTTGATTGGATCTTCTTCTCAGATTTGTGCTTAACATTTTAGACATATAGTAAAGAGGGAGAGAGAGGATAGAGAGGGTGTGGGATATCTGGAATGGCAGCCTTTGGGTATGAAAAATATTTCTACATGAAGAGCCTTGGTGCAAGGGTTCTTATACAAAAGCATAGTGCCAAGTTAGAGTCCCTCTTTGACCAAAATCCTCTTTTTTTTGACCATTGGGACCCCTAGACCTGATCTTCATGAAAATCTCTAGATCCCTTCTAATTTTGATGCTAAAAATTAATCTGAAAGGTGGCAGCATGAGTAGATAAGGAAGCATCCACTGCGCCTAGGACTCTTCTCTTAAGAGTTTGATTCGAATCAAACTCTATCATAACTCAGTCTAGACACCTCCAAAAATCATAAAATTTAGTACACCAAATCTATAGTTCATTCTCTATCACATATTCAAAATCAAATCAAAATAATTTCTAAAAAATTTTTTAAAAGCATCTGATCAGGTAACCCTCATTTCTCTTAAATAGGTCAACTTTTGACCCTAATCCAACTTGATTATGAATGGATTTAATTTCTATAATTAATTTGACCTAAACTTATTCCAGTCAGATGAAAATAAATCTATTCAAAATACAAGAATGACTCAAATCAAATTTGACCTGGTTGCGATGAATCAGAAAGATTTCAGAAGGAGAAAGTTAGGCTCAATCGGGTGCTAGCACGATTATCTTGAACCAGATTGGATCTAATCCAAATCAATCAAACTGGGTTAGCTCAATTGATGACATCCAGATCCAAACCATTATTTGTATGATCTAGTTAGATTCAATTTTGTATGTAATGAGATATATCATGATCTACATCATCGACATCATCGAAACACCTTTCGATGGACCAGAACTTTTCTGATTCATACAATTAGAATGATTGATCATCAAAATCATTCTAATTGCTCCCAAAATCCACTAGTGACATCTAGCAGTATATGGTGGCAATCCATCAGAATTGAAAATGAACCTCTCAGTGCAGTTACCTGTGTGATTGGGTTCTTCTATCTTGAGCCCCGACAAGATTAAGGTTAAGGTGAACTCATCAAACCCAATGTCCATCATATGAATTAATCATTTGATTCGAGTCCAATGTGAAACCCTAATAGAAACCCTTTCTATCATCTTCACTCTACCATGGCCATGGACTTAAGGACTCAATCTCATGATTATTATAGGGCTACTTCTCATCTATCAAGGTAGATAGATCTCCTTATTGGTGCAATTCAATTCCTACAATGAATATGCTATAGCCAACATACACCTCAGGATTCCGAATGAAGAGGAGATCGACTTATGGTGTAGTCAAACTATAACACGCTCAAGGTGAACTGCCAATGCACCTTAAGTCAAAGAACTATACACACCACTGCAGCATCGAGTCAGTCATCGACGAGAAGGTAGACTTCCTTATGACTACTCGAGGTGGTCATGCTCCGTACCCTCATTCTTTAATAAGTATCTGTACTCTCACTTCAGTATCTCCACATCGTAGACTCAAGATACATCTATCCTAAGAAAGCGATCATACACCAATCTTTTGGATCGATTACCATCCTCATGATGATCCTACGTTCGGGAGCAATTTATGCATTAATTATGAAAATTCATATCTTAAATATGAATTATCATTACCATTAACTCAAATGATGTATCACAGACACTTTTAAATACACACTATGATAAAAAAAATAACTTATTTATTAATTTATAGTCAAAATTATAAAATTATCCTTAGAAGTGTATTACAAGTGATAGCTAATCTGGCTTCTAGGGCACACATCTAACAAGAGGGGCATAAGCTCGACTATTCAGTCTAGGAAGCTCTGATAATTATCATAAATTAATAAATAAACATATTAAATAATATAATATTCAATATTTATTTAAAAAATTAATGCTTTTCTTAGTATTTTATAAAAAAAGTCTTTTAATGCAAAGAGCTCAATTTATGAGTTCTAACAAAATAAATTTTACTCAAATTGAAGCTAAAATGAAAAAGATATGAAGTCCAAAAGTTTAAAATAAAAAAAAAAGAAAAAAATAGATCGATGCATAGTGGATCGATTGGTTGTTCCATGAAATAGGCATGGACCATCTAGTTTAGCAGGCACGGCCAATCGACGTGCGCCATGTGGAGGACCTGGATTGCTAAGAGGTCTACAACAAATCCATCACAGCATATAGGGGCATTTTGGTAATTTGATAGAGTGGCAAGCTCTGGTTGGCTGCAATCTTTGATGAATCTGGTCCACAATGGTCCATGAGAATAGTGAAGCACCATCCGATGGTTCACGATACTGTCGACCAAGATCAAATGGCTGAGGGTAATTCTGATTTTGATTAGGAAATTTCTAGCCTCCAGTGCGTGATCCAATGGTGTAGAACCATCCTAGCTTTGATCCGACGGCGAGAATTAAATCTGGGCAATATTATAAGGGTTTGCGATTGATTTTTGATAAAATCTGGTTAAGATTCAATGGCCAGAATTTCAACAGACCTAAATAATTCGAGTTAGACTCCAAATTGAGTCCAACAAGAACTCATAGACTCCTTTTTTTCTCTATTTAAGGGTCTGATATGCCAAAACCTGAATAGAGACCCTCCTTGGGAGAAAATAGAGCCTCCAAGACTCTCTCTTCTCTCTTTTTTCTTCTTTCTTCTTTCTTTCTTTTTACTTTTCTTTTTATATTTTGGTGATTTGAAGATGCCAGGAGCCAGAGAATTCCAAATCATAAGCAGCTAAAGATCAAATTCTAGGATGTAGATAAAGTCTTCGAGCTTGGTTCTATTTTTTTCTTTATCTTTTGTAATTTTTTTTATACAATGAATAACATGTTCTCCTGTCCAATCTTAACTCTTATTCTCCATACATGAAATCTAATATTAACATACTTATTATTGATTAATATTTAAATAAACTATATTTATGAAGATGGTTAAATACAATCTATGCTCGATTTAATAGTTTATATTAGAGAAAATCAATAAAAAGCTATGTTACCAATTTTTAAGAATTAAAGTATTGAATAGCTTATGATTCTATTGATATAGATCATAATCAGAAGATACAGTTCATGCTCAAAGAAAATAGATTATAGTCATAACTAGATTCTTAAAAATAATAAATTCTTGTTTTAAAAAAAATACCACAGCCATTTCGAAGATGCATTCAAAATTTCAAAATAATTCTCATTAATTTAAAAACCCTAATTAATTAAGTAGTTTCTTTTTTTAATTTGCTAAATTATAATAAATTTTTTTTACTTATTTAAATTTTTGCTTAATTTAAAATTTTAATTTTTTTAATTAAAATTGAATACAACTCAGCCTTCAATCTCTAAGAAATTCGACACCCAGCTTACCACTATTTTACTTAATAGTAAAATCAAGTTTAATTTTTATTTGATGCTTTAATGATAATTAGTTAAATTTTTGGTGCCATTGCCAGGGATTGTTGCATGGTTGCTTTAATTAATTAAAAACTAATTACTTATTTTTTAAAAATAATTAAAATATTTATAAAATAAATAAAAATATTTTTTATTACTTTTTAATTTTATCTAGTTATTATTGCCTTTCATAAATGATTTCTGCTCTTTATAGTTTAGATTAATTTATTGCATTTTAAGACATAATTACTTGAATTTACTTTCTTTTGCAAAACAACATAATCAAAAACTAAAAAAAATATCTATAAAAAGATAAAACCATAAATTCTAAAAAAGATCACCGACATCTCATAATACTTAATTAATTAAGAGTAATCATAAATATTATATAAAATTAATTTTTAACATATTTGGACATCTTGCTTGATTTGCATTATATATTCATAAAGTACTTTAAGGGCACAACCCATTAAACAAGATAAGATGAAAATTTGATCATCCTTTCTTGGCCCATAAACTACCATCCTTCATATTGCATTGACTTAGACCTTAACTTAAAATCAATTAGATGTTGGCCCCTAAGGATAATCGAGTTCATTAGGATAAGAATTCTAAGAGTTGGACTGAATTAGGGTTAGTCAGTTTGACTGATATCTAGGCAAGTGATTCAGGGATTGCATCCCAAAAGAAGATAGTTACTTAATTAGTTTCATTAGCTTATCTGACCAAAATAATTGATGTCTAAGAAAAGCAATGGAGGACTCCCACCAATCTTATACTTATCTAGCCAGTTGAGTAACTGATTCTTTACCTAGAGGGCTTGAAGGTGACCTTGGTAGTTAGGAGCTATCTTGATCTAGGTAAATCCTAAGATAGTGAGTCCATGCTTGCCTAACTTATTTGCTATTACAACTCAAATCCTAATTAAAACACTCTCATCTATCATTCTTAAATCTAGGACCCTCTAAACTCTTATCTTTAGAATTCTCTCTCTCCTTATCCTTTTTCTTAATCTTTAAAATAAAATAAATAATAATTAAAGATGGATTTTTATGCTGAGCTATTCAGTAGATTAGATCATCTAGAAGCCAATAAAAACTCTTTATATCCACCTTTTCTTCCTGCACAATAACTTTGTGCAATTTGTTCAAGCTCCACCCACTATGTAAGTGAATGCCTACACCGATTTTCTGAGTATATATATGAGCAAGTTTATCAAGATCAAATCCAAATAGCCTACAGACTAGAAAATAATCCGTACTTTAATACTTACAATCCATGTTGAGGGGCTCAACCAAATTTTTCATGGCAACCACAACCAATGGTTACCTCGGTGCCACAAAGATCCACTTTCATGGATGCACCTTATAATATACCCTACCCACAATATCAATCTTCTCTAAATAACAATAAGTCAACTTATGAGGAGAAGATTTAGTAAGTAGTAGATGAGTTAGAATTTACTAATCAACCATTGAATAATCTAAAGGAATAAAGGCTTAATTCTTTAGAAAAATGCCTAAAAATCATGATAAAGTCACAAAATAGCCTTATGCAAATCTTTAAAAAACTAGAGAAGTGAGGATTTACATTCAATCAATATAAGGAAAGAGAGTTGCCTAGTCAACCCGAGAGTGATCCCGAGGAACCATACCTAGCTACAAAATTTAATGTTCCAAGAACTTTTTTCGAACAAATATATATAACTCTCGAGAAAGAAGCGATGACAGAACAACCTTGCATAACCAAAAGGATTCTCTTAGACCATATAACTGAGGCAAAAATATATAGAAAATTATTTAAATCATCGTCTCCTTTACCTATGGTCACAGAACAACCTAGCAAAACTAAAAAGATCCTATTAGACCATATAATGGAGGCCGCAAAATATAGAAAAAAATTAGAATGGTAGGATGAGTCAATTCTATCACCTTACTTATATAAGGATCCATCCTTTAGTGCTCTAAAATCATCCAATCCTTTTAATGGAAATGGAGGACCAATTAATGAGATGATGGAATCAATAGAGACTTTCCAAGAACCATAAGTGAATAACACATTAGAGAAAGCTTCACCTATAATTCTTTCTTAGGATTCATTAAATGTTAAATGTGTGCCCTAAAAGCCAGATTAGCCAACACTTATAATACACTTCTAAGAGCAATTTTATAATTTTAACTATAAATTAATAAAAAATTATTTTCTATCGTAAGTGTATATTTAAAGAGTCTGTGATACATCCTTTGGGTTAATAGTAATAATAATTCATATTTTTAAAAGTTAAAAATTTAAGATATAAATTTTCATAATTAACTCATAAACTGCTTCCGACTATAAGATCATCACGAGGATGGTGATTGATCCAAAAGGTTGGTGCACGATTGCTTTTCAGTAGATGAGTCTTGGATCTATGGTGTGAAGATATCGAAGTAAGAGTACAGATACTCATTAGAGAATGAAGGCACTCAGCGTGACCACCTTAAGCAGTCATAAGAAAGTCTACTTTCTCATCAATGACTGGCTCAATACTGTAATGGTGTGTATGATTATTTGATCTGAGGTGCATCGATAGTTCACCTTGAGGATGTTATAGTTTGACTATACCATAACTCGATCTTCTAGCTATTCAGAATCCTGAGGTGCATGTTGGCTATAGCATATTCATTATAGGAATTGGATTGCACCAATAAGGAATCTATCTATCATGGTAGATAAGGGGTAGCCCTATGATGATCATGGGATTGAATTCATAAGCCCATGGCCATGGCAATGTGAAGATGATAGAAAGAGTTTTTTTTAGGATTTTACATAAAACTCAAATCGAATGATTTATTTATATGATGGATATTGGGTTTGACGAGTTCACCTTAACCCTAATCCTGTCGAGGCTCAAGATAGAATAATCCAATCATACAGATAGCTGCACTGAGAGGTTCACTTTTTATTTTGATGGATTACCACCATATACTATTAGGTATCACTGGTGGATTCTGGGAGCAATTAGAGTGATCTTGATGATCGATCATTCTAATTGTATGAATCAAAAAAGTTCTAATCCATCGATCGATATTTTGATGATGAAGATGATGGAAATCATGATATATCTCGTTACCATATAGAACTGAACCTAATTGGGTCACACAAACAAGAATTTGGATCTGAATGTCATTAATTAGACTAATCTAGTTCAATTGATTTCGATTAGATCTAATTAGATTCAAGAAAATCATGCTAGCACATGATTGATCCTAATATTCTCCTTCTGTAATCATTCTAGGTTTGTCGTGGATGAGCCAAATTGATTTAGGCTCATTAGAAAATCCTGTATGGATTTATCTTTGACTAACTGAAGCTTGTCTAGGTTAGAAAATAATTATCTTAATCTATTAGATGGAAATAAGACAACACTTGCTAAATCCTATCGCCACCTGCCATTTCCTATCACTACCGAGACATAAGATGTCTCAATGCCGAAAGAAAAGAGGTAGGGGTGTGTGCCCCATTTGGACATCTCATTGGGGTGCACACCCCCTTGGATTTCATGCACAAAAGTGTGTGCACGCCCCTAGTTGGCATGCGCACATAGAGAAAAGGGAGGAGTCCCATACAGATGGGACTCCGGGGTTGCTTGATGGTTTCAAATTGTTGGGTGCCTAAGTCTTTATCACTATCTAGTATTGGCACCACCTTTGGGGGGTTTTGAGGGGTCTCTAATCTAATTGGATCAGATGATAACACCCCACCAATCAGATTAAGATCTGATTAATCCAAGCTATATGATTGGTTGGACCTGTCTGGTACTGCATGGTGCAGTAGGGTCTATTTAAACCCTATCTATCCCTAGGGTTGAAAGATCATGCCTATCCACCATTCTACAAGGCTGTCCCTCCTCTCTTCCATGCCTCTCTCTGATCCTCTCTCTCCCTTCTCCATGCCCAAGGAGTTAGGCATAATTCAAGTAAAGTTCCAAGAAAATTTGGCGCATAGATTAGGAAGAAGACAACTTTTGCTTGAGAGATGAACATGCTGCTTTTGAGAATTCTTTTGAAGATTCTTCAGATCAGATCTAGATCTTATCTCTAGAGTCATGATTTAGAAGAAGAAGATCTTTAGATCCAGCTCAAATGGATACCGATAGAGGCTAGGCACTTGCATGGCTAAGATCCAGAACCTCAAAAACATCTACATCATTAATAGGATAATCAGATTATCCGAACAAGGTATAAAATTAAATCTAATTTTATTTAATTTTTATTTTAATATCAGACCTATAGAATTAGATCCAAGATGTTTTAGATCTAATTAGATTAAATATAATTTTTTTTTAAAATATCCCTACAAATTTGATCTAATCTGAACGATCCTATGGTGGAAAAAGTAGTTTTTTCTTCAACCGGTATTAGAGCTACATTTACAGTTCTTCAAATCTATTTAGATCTAATTTTTATTATGATTTATGATCTGATATTTAAAATTTTAGATGTCACATTAGAGATGATCAGATTTGAAATTAGAAAATTAGATTTTAGATTCATATTAATGTCGTATGAGATATATGTGTAGACTTGATATAGAATTATTCTATGTCTAGTCTAGTGTAGTCTTTTCTTTTTGATATGATTAGATTTCTTTTTAGATCTTTATGCATCTATTTTCTAATGTTATAAATATTATAATCAGATCTAAAAATAAAAATAAAATTTTTAATTTTTATATAAGATATAAATGATGCATGCCTAGACTAGTTGTAGAATAGTTTTATGATTTATCTAAAATAATTTTTATTTGATGTGATCAATTTAAAATTTTATTTTTTAGATATTATATATGATATATCAGATATGATAGCATGCATATCTGATTTAATATTTGATACATGAGATGTATATAAAACATGCATGATTAGATCTATGACTTTATATGACATATATATTGTAGATCTTATTATTTTGTAGTGTAATTATTGTTTCTAATTAAGGCATTCTCCTTGGCCATCCGATCATAAGAGTAAGAAGGGTTTAAAGGCTCTCTCTTTTCATTCGATGGGGCACTCTTATGGCGTGTAGGGGTACTGCACATTTGTCCTTAATCAAAAATTAAAATTTTATTTTTCTATAAAATCCTAGATCCTAAAATCCTAGGATTTTGCATGTTTTTATTTATGAACTCAAAATTAATTAAGAATTAAGATTATAAAATTAATTAGCTCTAAAATTATGAATTTTAAGATCTAAGATATCTTCGTAAATTTAGGTTCAGACTTGGATAGGTTAATTAGATCTAGTGATTGATCAAACCGAATCAAAAGTTGGTTAGATGGGATCAAGAGTTCTTAGAATTGATTAGTCTAATAGGATTAAATTTAGATCAAGGTCGACTCACATTCACATATGGTTGACCAAGTCAAAACCTAATTTGGCTCCACTGTTCGAGCTTGGATTATAAGCTAATCCGATTGATTCTAGTTTGATAATTTGGTGTCTAAGGTAAATTTGATAGATACGATCGACTGATTTTTAATTGGGAGCTACTCGATCTGAATGCATTCTTGTCAAGTTAATGGCATATCTCTTCCATCGGTCTCACTTACCTGGCCATTTGGATCGATCCAGCTCTGATTAGAGGTGGCTAATAATCCAAGCTAACTCATGCCACTAGGTTAGTCATTATTAATATGTCTAAGTTAAGTCAAATTTAAAGAGATCAAAATTAAATCTTTCTAAAAAGTATTAAGTCATAGGTCTTCCACCATTGTAGATATACGGGCTCTTTCTGGGGTTGATTATTTTCGGCTGGTTATAGTGGTTCGGTTGCATTGAAAAGATACAACCATGTCTATTAGGCACTGGATGCTATGGGTTGGAGGATGGGTTGGGCTCAATATTCTAGATATAGTGAGGGGCCCAATCAAGAATTCAATCAGTGCCAATAGTGGGTCTGACTTAACTAAGAAGTGGAGCAATATTTCGAACATGGTAAGCTTCATAAATTAGAGATCAAGTTTGGTTGCACCATGATTAGTGAATTATTGGATAAGAGTTGTCCACTCATCGATTGACCCATCACCAATAACATTAGGTGAGGTGGTGAGCCAGTCAGTAGGACTACACCACTCACTAAAAATTAATTGATTGCGAAGATTTTTGCATCTCTGCCAAGAAAGTGTAGGAATCCAAGAAAATAGTGGGAGGCTAATTTATTTAAAAATAAAATCTCTAAACAAATTAATCAAGTCTAATTACAAAATCTAACGAAAAACTTTGACTCTCTGCAGAAAGATATTTGCGTCCAATCCACTAGCCTATATCCTGGACACCCATAAACTGACCGGATCCAATTATAAGGATTGACTTAGAAACTATAAATTTATTTTGAATTTCGAAAAGCTGACTCATGTATTGGACCAGAAATCTCCCACCTTACCAGTCCATCCATCTGTTGAACAAAGAGTGCCTCTAAAAAAGTGGACGGATGAAGATAATAAAGCTAGGTACTATATGTTGGGCTCAATATCTTATGAGCTTCAATGCCAACATGAGGACATCAAGACTGCTTGCCAAAGATTAGCTCACCTATAAGAGTTGTTTGGTGAGGAGAGTCATGCAGCCAAGTATCAAGTTACTAGAAGACTTCTTAAGGCTCAAATGCATGATGGACAATCAATCCAAGATCATTATTTGATGATGATCAAGAACTTAGAAGAGCTTGAGAAGCTCAGTGTCAAGCTAGACATGGACATACAAATTGATGTGATCTTGCAGTCCTTGACTGATGCATATGGATAGTTCATCATGAACTTCCATATGCATAAGCTGCAATGTACTCTAGCCAAATTAATGAGCATGCTGGTTACTATAGAACTTTCTTTGAAAGGTTCAAAGGGTTCAGTGCTTGCTATGGAGTAGACTTCATTTAAAAGAAAGTCTTTTGAAAAGAAGAAGAAGTCTGCAAAGAAGCAGAAGACTGAAAGTAGAAAGAAGAAAAAGGCAAAGCCAAAGAAGAGGGCCGTGGATAAAGAAAAATGTTTTCATTGCAACATAGACAACCAATGAAAGTGAAACTATCCTCTATACCTGGCTAGCCTAAAGAATAAGAAGGTAGGTCCTTCTAGAGGTATGCTCATTATAGAATCTAACCTTACGATTTCTTCTGCATCCAGTTGGATGCTAGACTCTAGTTTGAGTACTAACTTGTGTATTTCTATGCAGGGTCTTGAGGAGAGCAGGTGGCTGAGAGATGGTGAGATGATCCTATGCATCAAAAATGGAGCAAGAGTTGCTTCTATGACCATGAAAACCTATCCTCTATGACTATCGTTAGGATTAGATTTAGTACTTAGGGACTATTTTTATGTGCCTGTAGCAAGCAAGAATTTGATTTCTATTTCATATTTAGCACAAGAAGGCTATATAATTAGTTTTCTTAAGGACTATTGTAATATTCCTTTTGAAAGAATTAAAATTGCAAGTGATTTTCTTATAAATGATCTCTATCGGTTACATATTGATGTTTCTATTTTTAATATCGAGCAAAACATGAATGCTATAGGATCAAAGTGACCTAGGGATAGTCTAAATGATAGGTATCTTTGGTGTTAGATATGTGTGCCCTAGAAGCCAGAATTGGCTAACACTTGTAATACACTTCTAAGGGCAAAATTATAATTTTGACTATAAATAATAAAATGGGTTATTTTCTATCACATAAGTGTTTTTAGTGTCTGTGATACATCTCCTAAGTTAATGGTAATGATAATTCATATTTTTGAGAGTTGAAAATTTAAAATATGAATTTTCATTTATTAACTCATAAAATGGTCATGACCGTAGGATCATCATGAGGATGGTGATTGATCCGAAAGGTTAGTATACAATTACTTCTTTGTAGTAGATGAGTCTTAAATCTATGGTGTAGAGATACTGAAGTGAGAGTACAGATACTCGTTAGAGAACGAGGGCACTGAGCGTGACCACCTTGAGTAGTCATAAGAAAGTCTACCTTCTTGTCGATGACTGACTCGATGCTGCAGTGGTGTATCTAGTCCTTTGATCTGAGATGCATCGACGGTTCACCTTGAGGGTGTTATAGTTTGACTACACCATGACTCAGTCTCCTAGCCATTTGGAATGCTGAGGTGTATGTTGTCAATAGCATGTTCATTGTAGGAATTGGATTGCACCAAAATGGAATCTATCTACCTCAATGGATGAGGAGCAACCCTATGATGATCATGAGAATCAAGTCCATAAGCTCATGGCCATGGCAGAGAGTGAAATAATAGAAAGAGTTTCTATTAAGGTTTTCACATCAGACTTGAATCAAATGATTAAATCATATGATAGAAATTAGGATTTGATGAGTTCACCATAACCCTAATCTGATCGGAGCTCAAGATAGAAGAACTTAATCACATAAGTAGCTGCACCGAGAGGTTTGTTTTTAGTTTCGATGGGTTGCCACCATATGCTGCTAGGTGTCACTGGTGGATTTTGGGAGCAACTAGAATGATTTAGATGATCGATCATTCTAAGTTATTTGAATCAGAAGAGTTCTGATCCATCGAAAGGAGTTTCGATGATGGAGATCACTATATATCCCATTACCATACAGAACTAAACCTAACTGGGTCACACAAATAAGGGTTTAGATCTAGATATCATCAATTGGACTAACCCAGTTCAATTGATTTGAATAAGATTCAATTAGGTTCAAGAAAATCGTGCTAGCACATGATTAAGCCTAACATTCTCCTTTTTCTATCATAAAAATTATCTCGACTGAGCCAAATAAGTTTGTACTCACTCAGGTACCTTTACCTAATTTGGCTGGAGCTTGTCCAAGTCAAAAAAAGGTTTTCTTAATTTATGAGATAAATTTGAGACAACACCTATCATTTTTCGTCACCTGCTAATTCTTGTACTTTGACTTGGTCAAACGTTGACCTTTGACCCTTGGACATCTACCCATGTGTCATGCACTTATTGGAGAGCAGATAGGGGCTTGTCCCCTCTCTAGAAATTAGAAAGAAGAGGGTGCATGCCTAGGATGGCGTGCGCCCATGGATAGGGATGCTGGAGTCCCATACGGATGGGACTCTAGGTTGCTTCTTGGTTTCTACATAGGTGGCCCTTGGGTATCTACTTTGACCAGTCTTAGGCACCATCTAAGAATGAACCTATGGCTCTCTCATCTGATTGGATCAGGTAATGTCATCCCACCAAATTTAGATCTGATTGCACGAAGCAACGTGATTGGTCGGGGTGATGCAGCACTGCATGGCACAGTAGAGTCTATAAATAGATCATGTCTGCACCCACTTTTTAATGAGTTCATCTTAGCCCATGCCCTAAGGCTGTCTCTCTCTCTTTTTCATGCCACCATCTAGCCCTCTCCCTCCTCTCCATGCCCAAGAAAGTTGGGTCCTTCAGATTAGTACGAGTCAAGCAAGAAAGGCTGACGAAAAAGAAAGAAAACAGCACTACTGTAGAGACGACGGGTGATCTTCAGAAGGTGTTTTGAAGATCCTCCAAATCAAATCCAGATCTAATTTTTGAAGAAAAAAAGAGAAGGAGAAGATCTCTAGATCCAATCCGAGTAGATACCGATAGAGGCCAAGCGCTTGCATGGCTAGATCCAGAACCTCAGAGCTTCCGCAGGATCATCAACGGATTATCAGATTATCCAAGATCAAGGTAAAAATTAATTCAAAATCAATTTATTTTTATTTTCTTAATTATTAAATTATAAATTAGATCTAAAAAAATGTTAGATCTGATCTAGATCTGAGAAGAAATTTTTGAAATATGGCTCTCGATCCAATCAGATCTGAACGAACCTGATCCAAAAAATCAGGATTTTCCTTTCAACTGGTATCAGATCTAGGTTCTTATAAATTTTTTTAGATATGATTTAATCTGATTAATTAGTAATTTCAGATATCATATGAGATGTGATTAAATCTAAAATTAAAAAAATAAAAAATAAAAATTAATTAATATAGATCTAATATGTATGAGATACATAACTAGACTAGGTATAGAATTATTCTATGTGTAGTCTAGTATAATCATATATTTTATTTAATTGAATATAATTTTTAGATCTATTTACTTTATATTTTTTGATATTATAAATTTTATAATCAGATATAAAAATGGAAAATAAATTAAATTTAATTTATTCATATGAGATATGATAGTTGCTTGTTTAGACTAGTTGTAGAATAGTTCTGCAAATAGGTCTAGATTAAATTTTATTTGGTAAGATCAAATTTAAATTTAATTTTTTAGATGATTATAAGATAATTTAGATCTAAAAAACATGCATGCATGATATATGTGATATATACGAAACATGTTTTAATTAGATCTATTTTTTTATATGAGATATATGCTTAGATCTAATTAGTTTTTGTAGATTAGTTATTTTTCTGATTAAGGTGTTTCCCTTGGCCGTCCAATCATAAGAACAAAGTAGGGCTTAAAGACCCTCTCCTCCCATTCGATGGGGTGTTCTTATGATATGTAGGGGTGCTGTGCGTTCGTCCTTAATCAGAAATTAAAAACTTACTTTCTGCAAAACTCTAGATCCTGAAATCCTAGGATCTTATTTACATGTTTTGTTTTTGAATCCTAACTTAATTGAGAATTAAGTTTTTGAAATATCAATTAGATCTAAAATTGAGAATTTCAGATCTAAGATATATTCATAAATCTAAGTTCGGGCTTGGGTAGCTTAATTAGATCTAATGATTGATCAAACCAAATCAAAAGTTGGTTAGATGGGATCAACAATGCTTAAATTGACCAACCTAATAGGATTAAGTCTGGGTCAAGATCGAGTCACGTGAGTGATCGATCAAGATAAGATCTAATTAGGCTCAGTGGGTAGAGTCTGAATTGTAAGCTAACCCGATTGGTTCTGTCTCAACAATTTGGTGTCTAAGGTAAGTTTGGCAGATACGATCGACTGATTTTTAATTGGGAGCTACTCGACTCAAATGCGTTCTTATCGAGTTAATGACATATCCTTTCCACCGATCTCACTTACCTGACCATGTTTGTTGACTCAATTCTGATCTAAGGTGGTCAATAATTCGAGCTAATCCATGCCACTAGGTTAGTCATAATGGTTATGACTATGTCAAGTCTAGTTTAATGAGACCTAAATCAAATCTTTCTAAGAAAAGATTAAGTCTAAGGTCTTCCACCATTGTAGATGTGCGGGCCCTTCCCGGGGTTGATTATTCTCGGCTGGTTACAGTGGCTCAGTTGCACCGAAAAGATCCAACCATGTCTATTAGGCATCGGATGCTACAGATTGGAGGATGAATTGGGCTTAATATTCTGGATATGGTGAGAGACTCAATTAGGAATCCAATCTGTGCAAATGGTGGGTCTGACTTAACTAAGGAGTGGATCAATATTTCGAACATGGTGAGATTCATGAATTAGAGACTAAGTTTGGGTGAACCATGATTAGAGAATCATTGAACAAGAGTTGTTCACCCATTGGCTAACCCATCATCAATAACTATTAGGTGAGGTGAGGAGTAAGTCGGTGGGACCGCACCACCCACTAGAAATCAGTAATCGTGAAGATTTTCTCATCTCTACAGAGGGAGTGTAGGGATCCGAAAAAAAAGTGGAAGCTAATTTATTTAAAAATAAAATCTCTAAATAAATTGGTTAAGTCTTAATTACAATATCTAACTAGAAACTTTGACTCTCTATAGAAAAATGTCTGCATCCAATCCACTAGCTCGAATCCTGGACACCCATAGACTGACCAGACCAAATTATAAGGATTAGCTCTGAAACTTCAAAATCATTTTGGGTTCCGAGAAGTTAACTCATGTATTGAACCAGGACCCTCCCATCTTACCAGCTCGTCCATCCACTGAATAGAGAGTGTCTCTGGATAAGTGGACTGATGAAGATAATAAGGCCAGATACTACATGTTGGGCTCGATGTCTGATGAGCTTCAGCGCCAACATGAAGATATTAGAACTGCTTGCCAAATGTTGGCTCACCTATAGGAGATGTTTGGAGAACAGAGTCACGTAGCCAAGTATCAAATCACTAAACGACTGTTCAAGGCTAAGATGCGTGATGGATAGTCAGTCCAAGATTATTGTCTGATGATGATCAAAGACTTGGAAGAACTTGAGAAGCTCGGAGTGAGGTTGGACTTGGATCTGTAGAATGACATAATTCTACAATCCTTGACTAATGCATTTGGGTAGTTCATCATAAACTACTATATGCATAAACTTCAAAACTCATTGGCCAAACTTATGAACATGCTGGTTACCGCTGAGCTTTCCATGAAAGGGTTCTAAAGGCTCAGTACTTGCTATGGAATGGACTTCTTCCAAGAGAAAGTCTTTTGGAAAGAAGAAGAAGTCTGTGAAAAAGCAGAAGGTGGAAGGAGGAAAGAAGAAAAAGGCAGAACTAAAGAAGAAGGCCGCTAACAAAGGAAAGTATTTTCATTGCAACAATGACGGCCACTGGAAGCAGAACTACCCTACTTACCTGGCCATCCTAAAGAAGAAGGAGGCAGGTCCTTCTGGAGGTATGCTCGTTATTGAGTCTAATCTTATGGTTTCTTCTGCATCCAGTTGGGTGCTTGACTCTGGTTCTAGTGCTCACTTGTGCACTTCTATGCAGGATCTTGAGGATAGCAGGAGGCTGAGGGATGGTGAGATGATCCTACGCATCGAAAATGGAGCAAGGGTTGCTATCATGGCCGTGGGAACATACCCTTTTCGACTATCATCTGGTTTAGACTTAGTATTAAAAGACTGTTATTATGTGCCTACAGTAAGACAGAAATTTGATTTCTATTTCTTGCCTTGCATTAGAAGGCTATGTAATTAGTTTTCTTAAGGACCATTGTAACATTCTTTATGAAAGAAATAAAATTGCAAATGGTTTTCTTATTAAGGTCTTTATCAGTTACATGTTGATGTATCTATTTTTAACTTTGAGCAAAATGTGAATGCCATAAAATCAAAATGTCTTAGGGATAGTCCTAATGATAGGTATCTATGACACCTAAGATTAGGTCATATAACAGAAAATAGGATTAACAAATTAGAGAAAACTAGGCTATTGAGTTCATTGACTTTCGAGTCATATCCAATTTGTGAATCCTGTCTTCATGGCAAAATTACTAAACTTCCTTTTGTAGGACATGGGGAAAGGGCCACGGATCTTCTTGCCCTAGTATATACAGATGTGTACAACCCATTTGATGTGCCGGCTAGAGACAACTTAGTCTACTTCATAACCTTTACCGACGATTTATCAAGGTATGGGTATGTGTAGCTTATGAGACACAAGTTTGACGTGTTTGAAAAGTTCAAAGAATTCAGATATGAAGTAGAAAAATAAATTAAAAAATCCATTAAGATTCTTCGATCAGATCGAGGAGGTGAATACCTTAGTCGAAAATTTCTGAACTATCACAAAGAAAATGGCATAGTCTCTCAATGGACTCCACCAAGAACATCTCAACTCAACGGAATTTTAGAATGGAGAAATCGGACCCTATTAGATATGGTCCGATCTATGATGAGCTTCACAGACCTTCCTAATTTTTTTTGGGGATACTGTTTGTTAACTATAATTTACCTACTGAATAGGGTTTCTTCTAAAATCATTTCTACCACACCGTATGAGATATGTAAAGGAAAATCCTAATTTTCTGGATCAGGTTTGTTCAGATCTGATCAGATCAAGAGATATATTTCAAAATTTTTTTTCTTTGATCTAGATCAGATCTGGGATGTTTCAGATCTAATTCTTATTATTTTAATAATTAAAATAAAATCAGATAAATTAAATCAAATTTAATTTACCTTGAAGTGGGTAATCCTATTATCCGATGATGATCCTGTGAGCAGCGAAAAGCTCTGGATCTAGCCATGCAACTGCCTGGTCTCTACCGGTATCCACTCAGGCTAGATCTGGAGATCCTCTTCTTTTCTATCATGTCTTCAAAAATCAGATCTGGATCTGATCTGGAGGATCTTCAAAACTTCTTTTGAAGATCAGCAGTTGTCCTTTGCAGCAGCGCAGCCTTCTAGCTTTCAGTCATCTTTCTCTCATCTGGATTGCACCAACTGAGATCCAAAACTTCTTTGGGTGTGGAGAGGAGAAAGAGAAGGTGGGTTTGGCATAGAGAGAGGAAGATGGGAGAGGCAGCCTTGGGGCATAGAGAATTGTTCAATTGCTCTTTGAGTTGGGCGCAGGGTTCTTATTTATAGACTATGCTGTGATCCAACTCCTCTTCTTCCCAACCAATCACAATCTCTTTATGAAATCAGATCTAAATCTGATTGGTGGGAATAGAGTCCCCTTGGATTCATCCTTAGAGGGTGCCTAAGACTAGTCAAAGTTGGTTCTTAGGAGGAGTCTAATCAGAATCCAATAAAGGAGATGGAGTCCCTTGTCCAACAGGGACTCCTGGGCGCCTCAACTTGGGCACACGCCAAGGGTGGCGTGCGCCCTCCTCCTTGCTAGGTTCTGGTAGGGGGACAGGCCCCCACCAGCTCTCCAATAGGTGCATGACATGTGGACAGAAGTCAAAGTATCAATGGTCAACATTTGACCAGTCAAAGGTCAACTTTTGACCAAAGTCAAAGGATGAGAAATGGTAGGTGACCAAAAATGATAGGTAATGTCTTACAAAATAAGACAACCTTTTTTGACTTGGACAAGCTCCAGTCAGACAAAGTGACAAAGTGAAGGCCTCTGATCGAGCACAAACTCCATTGGCTCAGTCAGGACAACTATTTATGATAGTAAAAGAAGAACGTTAGGTTCAATCGAGTGCTAGCACGATTTTCTTGAACCTAATTGAATCTCATTCAGATCAATTGAACTAGGATCAGTTCAATTGATGATCACCAGATTCAAACTTTATTTGTGTGATCCCAATTAGATTCAGTTCTGTATGGTAATGGGATATGTCATGATCTCTATCATTGACATCATCGAAACTTCTTTCGATGGATCAGAACTCTTCTGATTCGAACAGCTAGAATGATCGATCATCTAAATCATTCTAATTGCTCCCAAAATCCACCAGTGACACCTAGCAGTATATGGTGGCAACCCATCAGAGCTGAATGCAAACCTCTTGGTGCAGCTACCTGTGTGATTAAGTTCTTCTATCTTGAGCCCCGATCAGATTAGGGTTAAGGTGAACTCGTCAAACCCTAGTCTCTGTCATATGATGTAATCATTCGATTCAAGTCCGATGTGAAAATCTAAATAGAAACTCTTTCTATTATTTCACTCTGCCATGGCCATGGCTTCTGGACTTGATTCTCATGATCATCATAGGGCTGCTCCTCTACCATCGAGGTAGATAGATTCCATCTTGATGCTATCCAGTTCCTACAATGAACATGCTATAGCCAACATACACCTCAGGATTTGAATGGCTAGGAGATCGAGTAATGGTGTAGTCAAACTATAACACCCTCAAGGTGAACTATCCGATGCATCCTCAGGTCAAAGAACCAGACACACCACTGCAGCATCGAGTCAGTCATTGACGAGAAGGTAGACTTCCTAATGACTACTCGAGGTGGTCACGCTCAGTGCCCTCATTCTCTAACGAGTATCTATACTCTCGCTCTGATGTCTCCACATCCATAGACTCAAGACTCATCTACTAAAGAGAAGTGATTGTACACCAACCTTTCGGATCAATCACCATCCTCGTGATGATCCTATGGTCGGGAGCATTTTATGAGTTAATAATGATTATTCATGTCTTAAATTTTCAACTCTTGAAAATATGAATTATCATTACCATTAACTCAAAGGATGTATCACAGATACTAAATACACTTATGTGATAGAAAATAATCCATTTTATTGATTATAGTCAAAATTATAATTTTGCCCTTAGAAGTGTATTACAAGTGTCAGCCAATTCTGGCTTCTAGGGCACATATATCTAACAATCTCCCACTTGTCCTAAAGCCAATTGACTACAAGTCTAAGTCCCATCTTCTCAAGGTGGGCTTCGAGCTTCTACTGGCCCAACGGCTTTGTAAGTGGGTCTGCCGCATTATCTACGGAGTCGACTCTTTTGACCTCGACATAACCCTTCTCGAGGTAATCGCGGATGAGGTCGTATTGCCGCTCAATGTGCTTGAATTTTT